>JAJJWW010017075.1:0-76588 GCA_023531295.1 Papaver armeniacum | reverse complement strand
TGGGTGAAAGTGTGACCAGTCTTCCCTCATAATGGAAACACGATGATCACCACCTTCCGCAAAACTCCACTTCTCCATTACTTGACTTCCTCCACTTCCTATGAGATCAGGGTGCGCTCAATGACTTATATAAATAGGTTTTCAACCTATTTCAAAAGACAGGTGTTATCAACACAAGTATCCAGAAACCATACTCTGATATAAGTCATAAAACAGCCACACCTTCATAATTCAACATTCTGATCTCAAACACCTTCTTCGCTTCCCTCCCTAAGATCAACCCTTCTCCTTCACCTTATGACCGAATTGAATCTGGAACGACAATTTCTTGGTTTAGGCCAGAGTCTTACAAATTGATCTCTCGAATCTAAAAGTACTCCTGTGCAGTGCATTTGTTTAGAATTTGAATTTTTTAATCAACAATACACCCCAAATTTACCAAAAAATGCAGAATCAGTTTTTACCCCAAAACACCAGGATACCCTTTTTCTTTCTTTCTCATTTCTATTCATTTGGGGTTTTGGATTTTTCATTTTGAGGATACCCTTTTTTTTTCCTCTCATTTCTATGGATTTGGGGTTTTGATTATTGAAGTAATGGGTATTCTAGGTTAGCTATTTTTAATAATGGGGGTGTTAGGTTTTAGTTTATGAAGATTCACATACATTGTTCTGGATCTGTGTAATTTTTCAGGAGATTTTATTGATTTATGGTGGGGTTTTTGATTAATTTGAGAAATAATCAGTTTTTACTGTAATTTTTGATGTAATTTTGGATTGGTGAAATTTAATTTCTCATGTAATTTTTTTTTTTGATTGCAGGTAAAATCTGTGAAAGAATTGAGTGGGCAAATATGTGAAATTTGTCGAGATGAAGTGGAGATTACTACAAAAGGGGAGCTGTTTGTTGCTTGTAATGAATGTGCATTTCTTTTAATTATAAGACACATCAAGATTTTGTTAACGAGGAAAACTGCAAGTGTAGAAAAACCACGGGACCTAGTCCAGAATTGAATACTCTCAGAATTAAGTCGTTATAAAAAATCTGCACCAACTTCGTATAATTGAGACCAAGCAACTACACCTAGTTAACTTAGTTTCCACAGTATCCCTGCGCTTCCAACTTCAATGAGTGCACGCACTGGAACAATTCCTTTGGATCGTATTCCAAACAATAAAGGAACAACAAATCTGTTTGGTAACAACTCTTTCGATTATTTCAAGATAAAGATATCTCAAGTCATATGCAAAGGATCTTCCGTTTAATCTAATAAACTCCTTATCCTGGATAGATCAATCTATCCAATAACTACCAAGGTTGTTAAGTTTAGTTTGCAATCAATCAATATAGATCCCAAGAGATATATTGAGAATACCGATATCACGCAACTAATCAATCGAATAAATCCGATTCTAGTTGGATCCCAGCCGATCAAGGTTTACGCACACACAAAGATATGAGAACCAATAAGAAATTTTCTTTGTCTTCAAATCTTCAATAAAAACCTGCACAACACCACTTGAATCTCTTGTGATCAATCACATACAGATAGGAGTCTGTTAACAATGGATTATCACAAGATGTCTTTAGATCTTCAAACAGTTCTAAAGATCCCGTCGATACTTCGAACTAGTTTGAGTGAATCTTATATCAGAAGAGAAGATTCTCAAGAATAAACAAACTAGGTGCAATGAAAGTTTCAACAACCGTTAGTCAATCAAATCAATCGAAAACTAATAACACTGCAATTATCTATTTCCCACCAACGGTACTCGTAGAGCTTCTTGATCCCACAAAAGTCTTTAAACGAGCGGTCGTAAGAGATTTCACCTAATTAGGATACTTTCCTCTAATAATAGACGGCTCCACCAGAAACAACAAGAATGAAGTTTGCTTGGCTCTTAGGATAGTTTGCTATAAATGCAAACTTAGGTATTTATAGACCAATGATGTTTGGACACCAAGGCATTTCCAAAACCAAAAATATTCTCAAGATATGCAATGAATAGCAAAATTCGGTTTTCCTAATTCCAATAAATGCTTGTCCAAAATTTTCGAAATCTCTCAATAGAAAATCTCCAATTAGTAAATGCACATCACTAATTCTCTAGAGATATGCATTAATTGCTGGTAGTTAAAGCATATAAAACCAAAAACCTTAATTAAAAAATTCTCAATTTATTTTGGCACAGGATCTCCTTGAGTACTTAGGAATATCTTTGAACAATAAATGATAAGAATTAATGTACGTGTTTAAAGTATGTTGACATCTTTAAACTGTAAATCCTTATTCATATTTACATGGATTTACATTCTTGGAATTGGTTAGAGCAAGTCTTATGGTGGAATCCAAGCCATTCCAAGTGTGGAAAAAACTGTGGAATGTCAAGTCTAGTGGCTTCCAAGTTGGGGTCTTCCACAGAAAATCCAAGTAGTGTTCCATGATTTCGTGGGATGGTCTGTGGAATCCATGGTAGCGCTAATCAGATTAGCGTAAAATGTTATTCAGAATAGCGCACTAGAAGATGGAAACCGCCAATCAAAATAGCGCTCAACGCTAACAGAATAACGCAAAACACTATTCTGAATAACATTTTTTTTTAATCCGTAGATTTAAAACGAGCCATTGAAAATCTAATGGATGAGAAAAAAGCGCTAATCTTAATAGCGTTGAGCGCTATTCTGAATAACGTTTTTTTAGCGCTACTCTGATTAGCGCTCAATGCTATTAAGATTAGCATTTTTGTTGTTCCACCACTACACTTGCGCTTTCATCCACAATTCCAAATGCTGAGGTGGCGTGAAAGATGGAACTCTTCCACCATAAGACTTGCTCTTATACCACACTTCCAAACAAGTTTAGAATTGGTTCACCTATATTCCAAGATAACTATGTAATTGATCAAATATCAAATCACATACATGGGTTCAATCGGTTCTACCAATCACTAGGATCGGTTATACCTCAATATGGAAATACTTGTGATCGGTCACACAAGTTACCAGGATCGGTTACATCAGTTACCAGGACCGATTACCATATTCTTATGGTATTGCTTGTGATCGGTCACACTAGTTACCAGGATCAGTTACACCAATTACCAGGACTGGATACCAATTACAAGGATCGATTACACAATACTCTGTGATCGGTCACACCAATTACTATGATCGGTACACCAATTACAAATATTGATCATACCATCTCATGGTGATTACTTAGGATCGGTTACACCAATTAATAAAAACTAGTCATACAAAATCATAAGTTAGGCATTGTGATTAGTTATACCAAGATACATGACAAAGTTACGATCGGTTTTACCATCTCACACATATTGGTAATACAAAGATTTGCAATGAGTAGCCGTACCAATAAGCCTAATGATTTCCCTTTCGATTCATAAAACAAGTTCATGAATGTACTTCCTTTAAACGAATGTAAAACATTATTTCCTAGGATGAAATCTTCACCATAACCCATTCACATAATCATAACATTATATACAAGATTATGTCGATGTCATATCTACGAAGTTCAAAAGATAAGCGTGTAAAATCTCAAAAGAAGAGAAGATTCTGGCTAAACATACCACAAAGAAGGGTATTACAAATTCCGTGCAGGAACCCAGTGGTGAGCACTCTACTGCTCACCTCAACACAATTAGATTGTGTTGAAAAGTGCATCTTGTCTCATGTGCCCTTGAGACAAGAACTGTGCACATTAGGGCTTTGGATCAAGTTTGAATTATTACTTGGATTTCCATCTTTTAATGTTCGTTGATAGAATGAGACTACTTACATTGTGGTGCCATCTCTTAATAGAATAACAATATTTTGTTGTTGAGCCTTGCTCCATCAAAATAGTTTAGGATAATTCGATCTAGTCGTAAATCGGTTACATAACTGATTTTATGTAAATCTATTCTCATGAGTGTCATTTATATAATTATAAACTGATGCTACCACTGTATACAATCTGTGGGATATCGACATTTCGATATAATCAAGAATGACATAAATCAACTAAGGTTTTAATCAATCAACCAGCTTGTTCATCTTAATCTATGTCTTAAGTAATGGTATTGAAAAGTTTGATCTATGTGGAAACTTAAAGAATGATAATATTGGCATTGCATTCTTCTTAGGTTTTATGTATCTTTCTAGTACGGGAACTATTGTTGTTCCGAAACCCTGCATGGTAAATATATTCTTCGTCAATACTCATATCTCTTTCACAAGAAGTTTGCTTGTTGAGCAATATATTTGTCTTTTCACAAATCCATTTTATTCTTACAAATTATGGAGACTCCAAGCACAACAACTTCTCGTGAAATCTATGCTCTAATGGTTGTTGATGTTCATCCAACTAGAAAGGAACAAGAGATGTAATATGTTTTTGACTCATCTCTTAAAAGAAAAGGGAAGAATATGAAGAAACCCGGATCCAACCGCTCCAATCAGCAAAGGCTTGCAACTCTTCTTGAAGAACTTAAGAAAACCAAGAAGGAGGTGCAGGGACAGAAGACGATTCTACAAAAATCTCTTGATCTACAAGAAGCACTTGTCAAATAACAGCCTAACAGGTTTGGAGGAGTTAACTCTTTTATTCATGGACCGTATGTTCCTATGCCTATTGTTGATAAGGAGTTCAGAGATGATAAAGAATTTTTCAAGGATTTTAAGTACTAGGAAACTTCTTGTGAGAATTTATTCTTGTGTTCAAGAAGGATAACCATGTTTGGTATGGCAAATATTGTGAGTACACAAGCTATTTCCAACGATTTTCATCTTGCATGTTTTTAGATTTATTTATTTGAATTCTAGAGTTTTTGGAAGATGAACTTGCAGTATTTAATAATTATTGGTTTAATGTATTGCGAAGTCTTATGAGATATATTTGTCCTTCACTTTTTGTGAATTAAACTGATATCTCATATATGCTCAAAAGTTAAATCTATTAAGTTTTATGAACTAAAAATATAACAAGCTTTGTGAGAATTTTTCGCAGTATTAATCTACTCGTGATCACACTCTTGTGTAATTATTGCATTATCCACTCTGTAAGATTCTCTTATGTTTGGTGATACCGATTGAATTATCTCCTTGTTCGTAACTGGCATTGAGATTATTTAATGTCGATGTTTAGGATACAAATCCATGTGATTTGTTAATGTACGACAAAATCCTTCTTTTTCATTAAAGTAAGGTCACTCATGTTGTTCTCTTGGAAATGACATAAAATGGGGAGAGTTCTTAATTGAACTCGTTCTTAATTGTTATATCTTTATGGGGAGAGTGGACGTGGAATATAAAGGGGATGCTTGTATCTTAAATCTCCTAGATGAGACGCTAAGTACTTTATACTCCGTGATAACATCTAAATTAAAGTTGATATGTATTCCTTTTAAGTCTTGAAGCATTTTTTGTTTGAATTCATCATGATCCCATAGTTTTCGTACTTTTGTCAATTTTTATTGACAAAAAGGGGGAGAATTAATTAGTAGTTTCGCACTATATACATATGGTTTATAAAAAATTATGTAAGGGGGAGTGAATCAACATCTATAGGTTTCATCTATTATGCAAAAGATGTAAGTATTGACTAAGGGGGAGAAACATATCACCGTAGTATTACTTCGAAGTTGTGATACAATTGAACTTTGGAGAAGATAATAATACTATGTTTTTGTATAACGACGACTGAGAATATCTATTTCAAAGTTGTTATCGCTACGGATCTTCAACAACAACAATGCTGAGTTGAACACGTCCAAAATCATTATAACTTGAAGTAACAAAGTATTCGAGGAGTTGGAGAACCGGGAAAATCAAGCATGATGGATTCTGGAGTTTGAAGCTTTATTTTTTAATCCATATGTATTGATAGTTTTGTCACTAAAATTGACAAAGGGGGAGATTGTTAGTGCATTGCTCGGTCGAACTCACAAGTGTTGCTATCTCAAGCTTGTTGTCAAATTTAGTTGATCAAAACTATATATTGATTTTTAGTCTACATTTAGTCAAGTCTCGGATTAGGATAGAAGTGTGCAGCTGAGTACCAGACATCACTGCTAACTACCGTTTGAAGGCGAAGATCAACTGAAGCTTTTGGAGAACTTCTTCAACAAAAGGTAAGTGAAGACTGAACCACCTATTACTCAAGTTTTTACCTTTCTATTTGATGACAATATAGCACGACTTAATTAGACATTACATGTGAAAAGACGAGGGTACCCAAATATACCTCAATCTAAAACTTTTCCACCTATAAGTCCTTTCTCCGAAAGTGATTGTCTATGGACTGAGTCGAGACAATACAACTAATCGGTTCACACTTCGTGTGATCGTCTATGGATACGAGATCGAGACAATACAACAACGAAGTATGATTACTTGATAATAGGTTCAGACTTAACCAAACATTATAGGATTGCTATCAAGTAATTAGGAATTAACATTTGTGTATTTTACTTCTAATTATAATAAAAACAATTATAATTGCGGAAATAGAAAAGTAAAAGACACAACAAGATTTTGTTAACGAGGAAACCGCAAATGCAGAAAAACCCCGGGACCTTGTCCAGAATTGAATACTCTCAGGATTAAGCCGATATACAAAATCTAAACCAACTTCGTATAGTTGATACCAAGCAACTAAACCTATAGTTCACCTAGTTCCCTCAGTATCCCTGCGCCCAACTTGCAATAAGTCACGCACTTGGAACAATTCCTTTGGTTCGTATTCCAACCAGTAAAGGAACAACAAATCTATTCGGTAACAACTCTTTTCAAACAACGTGATATGAGTTTGACAAAAGGCTCTTTTGTTTATCCCAATAAACTCCTTTGTCGGGTTCTTAGATCAATCTATTCAACAACTATCAAAGTAATTGTTTAGACTATGCAATCAATATTATAAATCACAAAGAAATGTATTGATGCCGATCTACACAACTAATCAATCCAATCTATCAAAAGATAAACCGATTATAGTTGGATCCCCAGCCGATCAAGTTTTGTGCACACCAAAGATTATGAACTCAAATAAGAAATCTTCCTTGTCTTTAAATCTTCTTAGATCTTCAATAAACACCTGTACACAATCAACTTGAATCTCTTGTGATCAATCACACACATAACGGAGTCTGTTAACGATGGATTATCACAAGACGTCTTTAGATCTACAAACAGTCTAAAGATGCCCGTCGATACTTCGATCTAGTTTGAGTGAATTTTATATCAAAAGAGAAGATTCTCAAGCATAAAAAAACTAGGTGCAATCAAAGTTCAACAACCGTTAGTTAATCAAATCAATCGAAAATTAATAATAAACTGCAATTATCTAGTTTCCCACCAACGGTACTCGTAAAGCTTCCCAATCCCAAATAAGTTTTTAAAACGAGCGTTCGTAAGAGATTTCACCTAATTAGGGTACTTTCCTCTCCGAATAGACGACTCCACCAGTAACAACACAACAAGGTAGTTTTGCTGGCTCTGAGGATTAGTTTGCTTGAAATGCAAACTTCAATATTTATAGACCAAGGAAGTTTGGACACCAAGGAATTTCCAAAACCGAATATTCTCAAAGATATGCAATAAACACAAAATCGATTTTCATAATTCCTGGAAATGCTCTGTCCAAATATTGACCGAAATCTCAGTAGAAAATCTCCAATTAGTAAATGCACATTACCAATTATTATTTTCTAAAGATATGCATTTAATTGCTGGAAATTAAAAGCATATAAAACTAAAACCTTAATTAAAAGATTCTCAATTTATTTCGATCCGGGATTCTCCTTTAGTTATTAACGAATATCTTTGAACAATAATAGATAAGAAGTACTGCACGTGTTCAAAGTATGTCGACATCTTTACTTTGTAAATCCTCTTTCATATTTACAATCTTGGAACTGATTTGCCACACTTCCAAACGAGTTTAGAATTGGTTCATCTGATTTCCAAGAACTATGTGATTGATCAAAAACATTCAATCACCATTCATGGGTTTAACGGTTCTACCAAACACAAGTTCGGTTCTACCTCCAAGTGGCTACTAAGATCGGTCACACTAGTTTCCATAAAATGGCTAACTAAGTACCAGGATCGGTTACCACTTATTTATGGTACTTACTTGTGATCGGTTGCACAAGTTATAGGATCGGTTACACCAATAACTAAAACTTGTTAACCTACTACAAGGATCGATTACACATCTTGTGATTAGTCCCACCAAGTACTAGGATCGGTTACCCAATGACTAGAATTGATCACACCAATTACAAATATTGATCATACCATCTCAGGTGATTACTTAAGATTGGTTTCACTAATAAAAGTCATACCGATACATAAGTCAGGCATTGTGAATAGTTTTACCAAGATACATAAACAAGTTATGAGCGGTTATATTAAACACACATATTGGTAATCCAAAGATTTGCAATGAATAACAATACCAATAAGCCTAGCGATTTCCCTTTCGATTCACAAAACAAGTTTATGAATGTACTTCCTTTAAACGAATGTAAAACATTGTTCCTAGGACGAAATCTTCACCCATACCCATACATAATCACAATAGCATTCATACGATTATGTCGATGTCTTATATACGAAGTTTAAAAGATAGGCGTTATACTTCTGTTTATGGGTAAAAATCGTTTCTGCTGATTTCGGTAATTTCGGTGGGTGAGTGAGAAACTGGTTCAAACCCTAAACAAATATGCTGCACGTGAGCACTTTATAGATTCGAGAGATCAATCTGTACAAGTCCGGCCTAAACCAAGAAATGGCCGTTCCGGACTTGCTTGATGTCACAAAGTGGAGGAGAAGGGTTGATTTGGGGAGGGAAGCAAAGAAAGGTGTTGAGGAGAGTAGTATCTCGACTTGTATCGAAAAGTGAAAGCTTAGGAAGCTTGCAAGAGATGGAAGCTTTTGGGAGAGCTTGCAAAGTTGCCTTTACGAGAGTGTGGTATTTTTCTCTGACCAAAGAGACTTGTTGTGCGGTGGAAATAGGTAAGACCTATTTATACAAGTCGAGATTGAAACGTACCACTGGCCTCATGAAGGAAGAGAGTAAAGGGTGAAAAAATGGGAGGAGGTGGTAACCGCATGGTTTAATGGGTGAAAACGTTTTCACCATTATTTCCTCTTTTATTTGACCGCTTTATTCCTTTTCACGCTTTCTTAATGTGAGCGTAGTGTACGCCGCATCTTTGTGACCAGCCAAACCAAAACCCTAAAGAAGCATCCCCAGGTTGTGTCGATGTCTCGAGTGTTGGGTGCATCTTGAGTGCAAGTGGTGCTGCTAGTGGCGCGTGTGGCATGTGCCAATGGCATGTGCGGAATGCCTTGGTGGTAGGTTGCACGGTTTGCAAGTTAGGTTACCAGCGTGTGTGTTTGGCATGTGCCAATGGCATGTGCGGAATGCCTTGGTGGTAGGTTGCATGGTTTGCAAGTTAGGTTACCAGCGTGTGTGTTTGGCATGTGCCAATGGCATGTGCGGAATGCCTTGGTGGTAGGTTGCACGGTTTGCAAGTTAGGCTACCAGCGTGTGTGTTTGGCATGTGCCAATGGCATGTGCGGAATGCCTTGGTGGTAGGTTGCACGGTTTGCAAGTTAGGCTACCAAAGTGTGTGTTTGGCATGTGCCAATGGCATGTGCGGAATGCCTTGGTGGTAGGTTGCACGGTTTGCAAGTTAGGCTACCGGCGTGTGTGTTTGGCATGTGCCAATGGCTCGTGCGGCCATGTTGACCTGGTTGCAAGTCTTGCAAGCCTAGGGGCGCTATATTTGGCGTGGGCCAAAGGCATAGCGGCTTGGAAATATGGCTTGCGACACGTGTTGGCATGTGCCAATGGCACGTGCGGCCATGTTGACCTAGTTGCAAGTCTTGCAAGCCTAGGGCGCTATATTTGGCGTGGGCCAAAGGCATAGCGGCTTGGAAATATGGCTTGCGACACGTGTTGGCATGTGCCAATGGCACGTGCGGCCATGTTGACCTAGTTGCAAGTCTTGCAAACCTAAGGCGCTATATTTGGCGTGGGCCAAAGGCATAGCGGCTTGGAAATATGGCTTGCGACACGTGTTGGCATGTGTCAATGGCACGTGCGGCCATGTTGACCTAGTTGCAAGTCTTGCAAACCTAGGGCGCTATATTTGGCGTGGGCCAAAGGCATAGCGGCTTGGAAATATGGCTTGCGACACGTGTTGGCATGTGCCAATGGCACGTGCAGCCATGTTGACCTAGTTGCAAGTCTTGCAAGCCTAGGGCGCTATATTTGGCGTGGGCCAAAGGCATAGCGGCTTGGAAATATGGCTTGCGACACGTGTTGGCATGTGCCAATGGCACGTGCAGCCATGTTGACCTAGTTGCAAGTCTTGCAAGCCTAGGGCGCTATATTTGGCGTGGGCCAAAGGCATAGCGGCTTGGAAATATGGCTTGCGCTACACGTGTTGGCATGTGCCAATGGCACGTGCGGCCATGTTGACCTAGTTGCAAGTCTTGCAAACCTAGGGCGCTATATTTGGCGTGGGCCAAAGGCATAGCGGCTTGGAAATATGGCTTGCGACACGTGTTGGCATGTGCCAATGGCACGTGCAGCCATGTTGACCTAGTTGCAAGTCTTGCAAGCCTGGGGCGCTATATTTGGCGTGGGCCAAAGGCATAGCGGCTTGGAAATATGGCTTGCGACACGTGTTGGCATGTGCCAATGGCACGTGCAGCCATGTTGACCTAGTTGCAAGTCTTGCAAGCCTAGGGCGCTATATTTGGCGTGGGCCAAAGGCATAGCGGCTTGAAATTTGGCATTGTTGCCATGGTGCGCAGGGTGCGGCTTGGTTTGGCATTGTTGCCATGGTGCGCAGGGTGCGGCTTGGCTTGGCATTGTTGCCATGGTGCGCAGGGTGTGGCTTGGTTTGGCATTGTTGCCATGGTGCGCAGTATGCGGCTTGGTTTGGCATTGTTGCCATGGTGCGCGATATGCGGCTTGGTTTGGCATTGTTGCCATGGTGCGCGATGCGGCTTGGTTTTGCATTCTTTGCCATGGTGCGCGATATGCGGCTTGGTTTGGCATTGCTGCCATGGTGCGCGGGTGCGGCTTGGTTTTGGCATTGTTGCCATGGTGCGCGATGTGCGGCTTGGTTTGGCATTCTTGCCATGGTGCGCGAGGGTGCGGCTTGGTTTTGGAATTAGGGTTACGTGTTGAAAACCTAATCTGGTATTTTGAAAAAATACCCCTATTAATTATTTACACCTGAGTTAAATGCTCTTAGTTAATGTGTTGCGGGTAACACTAGGTCATGGGGTTTTACGGTTTTACCCTTTGTTTAAAAACCACCATCAACAACTTCGTATTGTAATTCCTTAATACTACGTCTAACTAGAGTATAATCATTCACAGCTTCGCAGTTATGTTTTCAATATAGCACGACTTGAAAGATACGTTAGGAATGAAACAGTTCAAGTCAAAATATTACTAACCTCAAGAGGAAGGATGATGTCGTCATTGTAGCTCTTTACTTCTTCACATTCTTCAAGTCTTCGAGTAATACTTGTATGTCTCATATCCTAATAACTTTCTAGCTAACCTATACGAAGTTGACTCAAGTAAATAATCAAGCGACTCTTTGAATGAGTTTTGGTTCACTAAAATATGACAACTAAACTTGACATACCAACGCTTGGTGGGTTCAACCGAGCTATGCTCTAACAATATGCATAATTGAAATTTCGAGTCAAGTTTATCTTGTTAATCATCCTCGAAATATGCTGACTAAGCTTAAGAACATTTGTTCGTACTTGACGAATTTGGTTAAAAACAATTTATTGTTTATGACCTAAATTATGATTCAAGATTTAATCATTTGAAAATAGTCTGGAACAGTGATATGTGTCATTGATGTTATTTGGGAATGTTTCAAATTGATTATTAGGGAGATATAGAACTACTGTAAATCTGGATACAGGACAATATGCATACCAGTTCACATACTAGGACAACTGTTATAAGTCCGGAGTCGTTGTACATGTACCCAGTACGCGTACCGGCGTAGCTATAGTTCGACAACGACTTTTTTGTACGCATACCCGGTATCCATACCATAAAAAGTTTGTTGACTCGTGAACCAGGAATGTACGCATACCTAGTATGCAAACCGGAAAGTATATGTTGGTTTCTAAACCGGAATACCCAGTTACACACTGAAAAAGATCTGTGAGTTCTTGAACCCGTTTTTGTCTTAAGGGTATACAAACCCGGTACACGTACCATGACAAAAATAGTGACGAACAAGAACACAGTACATGTACCAGGTACACGTATTTACCATGTCGAATATTTTCAGATGCATCCGAATTATTTCTATGAGATAATCGACATTTGAAAAACTCTCTAAAAACACTATCTAGACATGTTTGATCACATGTGTGACTCAAGATTAAAGTCTTAAAGTGTTATACGAAAATGGTTAAGCTTATTGTTCGACTAGCTAGTTTTGGCTAACCTTTCATGAACAAGTCATTGTACACAGTTCATCTTAACTAGAGTATATATTTGTAGATGGGGCAAAAAGAGTTGCTGGTTTTTTACGGAATTGAGGAGACGACCGTGCGGAGGAAACTCCTTGAACCGAGAGAACTGTCAAACCTCATACAGATGCACTGCAAAAAAGGGAGTGCTTTGAATTCGAGAGATCAATCTGTAGGACTCCGGCCTAAACCAAGACAATGGTCGTTCCAGATTCAATTCGGTCACAAGAGAGGATGGGTCGATCTGTAGGAGGGAAGCTGAGAAATGTGTGAGATCAATGGTGATCGAAGATTGTAGGTGTGTTGTTTATTCTGAAAATAAGATAAGTTCTAAATGATTGAATTTGCTCTGTTGAGAGTAATTGCTCAGATGTTGAGTTGTAAACTCGTGTTGTCTATTTGACGTGAGATTGTCTTGTTTTCAATCATGATTCAGAAACTTATTTATATTTCTAGAATTGTAAACACCATGATCCCATGAAGTGTGACAATTGATGGAATTAAAGAGTGGAGAAGTGGAAATCGTGTTAAAACCATTTGCCCAACGTGCGGAGACTTGGTCGATTTTCCATCCACTACTTTGTTAACTCCTTCAACTGATTGCACAACTTGCTCACATTCTCATCTGTGTATGAACACACGTTCGTAAACCGCCAGACCAAAACCCTAGTTGATATCCCCCATGTGACACGATTGATGTCTCGTGATTAGTTAGTCAGTTGCTGACTTCATGACTTCATGTGACGATGAGTCCTTATATTGTTGAGTCCAACATGATTTGAAAATGTTTTGAGACTCATGAATTTGAACATGTCTGTTGAGACAGAGGTATAATGTATGAATAAACATAGTTAACGTGAGCAAATATTTCTCATTCGATGAACTGTTGAATATTGATGATTGAACCAATGTTCCTTGGTTTGAGCAAATATTGCTCATCTGAGCAAATGTTGCTCATTTGATGAATTATTGGTAGCATGACCAAATAAAATATTAATTTAAATACTGTCAACTGAATCAAGTATAATTAATAAAGTGTTGACCATGAGATCATCGTAAAATTATTAGTGTTTGAATCTGGAATTATGAACCTTGGACTCAAAACCCTAATTCGATCAATTGATGGTTTATTGAAAATTAACCACGGAGTAAAGGAGGGACCAGCTACATGGGATCATGGGTCTACCATGTAGCGCCCATATGCTCAAGTGAGCAAATACCAAGGTCTCTTGAAGACTTGTTGATTTGTTGATGAAAGAATGATTAAATGCTGGTTTAATCATTTATTAAAATAATTCTCGTATGAGCCTTAGGTGATAAAACCTAATTAATTATGAATAGATGAGGGCCGACCAAGGGGTCATGAAACCGGCCCTGGGTGGTCACGGGATCGAATGACGATCGTTTCATGAAATTCCAAAATTGTTCGGAAGAGTTTGAACCTAATATGAACAAATTAGGTCAAATGATGAAAATATGAGGGACCGGCCTCTTGCAAGACAAAGAGCCAACCCTGGTCGGTCAAGGTAATATGCACATGTCACCAAAGTGTTCGCGTCTCAGTCCTGATAATTTTGATATTTTCTGATGTGCGTTTGAGCAATCATTTGGGAAAATATGAAGAAATCAGGGATTTTTGCTGAAACTGAGGAAACTTCATGAGATGAAGGAAAATAATAATAAAATGAAGGAATCATGAAGTGTGGGACCGGCTATGTCCAAGGCATGGCCGGCCACGAATGAGCCCGGTCCCATAGCATTTCCTTAATTTTGTTATATTTTTTCATGATTTTATGGAAATATCATAAAATCAAGGAGTTTGTTGAAACTAAGGAGTTTTGTTAAAATCAAGGAGTTTCCTTGAAGTGAAGGAGTTTCCATGAGATGAAGGAAACAAATAACATCAATAAAATAAGGGCATGTGGGACCGGCTTGGGCATGGTCAGCCGGCTAGGGCCCGGTCCCGTGAGTTTCCCTAATTTTATGTATTATTTCCATGATTTGAAGGAATTTTCATTGAAGGAAATATCATGAAATCAAGGAATTCCATGGGATCAAGGAAACATAAAAATAATAATAAAAAAATAAGGGCATATGGGGTCGGCTAGGGCCCGGTCCCACTAGTTTCCCTAATTTTATATTATTTTTCATGATTTAAAGGAAATATCATGAAATCAAAGACTTTTCATGAGATTAGGGAAATAATAATAAAATAATGAGGAATCATGAGGTGTGGGGCCGACCACAACTAGGGCATAGCCGGCCGGCTAGTAGACACGGTCACACGACACCTTTCCCAGTTTTATATTATTTCCTTGATGCGAAGGAAACACCATGAAACTGAGGAGTTTCCTTAAAACGAAGGATATTTGTTCAAATGAAGAGATTTTCATGAGATCAAGGAAAATAATAAAAATATGATATAAAATAGAATTTGGACGTGGGACTGGTCATGGCGTGACTGGCCGGCCGGTGAGCCCAGTCCCTTAGCGCCTTGACTAATATTTTATTATTTATTATTTTCTTCCTATTTTGCATAGGTTCGTCGTTCTTTCATGTTTTGGAATGCTCGTTTGTGCATTCAGGGGCTCGTTAGTGCATTATTCTTTGCACTTGCACTTGCCGTTTTGGTCGGGCTTATTCGATAGTGCTCAGATGCCCGTGTGTTGAATATTTATTACTAACCCATGGAATTCTGTTGGGAAGAACCATAAATTGAAGTAACGAAATATTATGAAAAACATTGAATATTTTCCAGAGATTCAGTTAATGAATCTAATGATTTAAGAATAATTAATTGATGGCTCTATACTAGTACGATCGTCTAGGAGGATTAATTATTCAGGAATCGAGTGATATGAGCTTGTTGAAGCGTCATATTTCTTTTATATAGTCAGGGAAAACATTGTTACATCCTGAAGACGTTATTGCTCTATACTAGCGGGCAAGCCATCTAGGGAGCCGTCTAATCTTGCAATTCTATATAAAAGTGATCACTGAAATTGCTCAGTATTCATGAGATATGATGTTGCCTCAGCTGAGATACTACACATCTACATATACTCTGAGAGACAATATTCTCAGTCAGAGGTTCTCGTGGCACGAGCTTTCACGTTTTCGTTAAAAGGCATGAGCCTCGATACTCATCTGATTGCTGGATCAGGAGCATATATAATTATGGTTTTACGATTTTACCCCTTGTCGAAAATCCACCATCTACAATATTCTATTATGTTAATCTCAAGTCAAGTTTTTCATCTAACCGTGATTATTGATTGCTTGATTCCAAAGCAACCTTAACCTTGAAGGTTACTAGCATCTGTGCATTGTAGCATTATAATTAGTCATTGCATTTGTGCATTGTAGTCAGAGCATCTGTGCATTTTAGCATCTGTGCATTGTATTTAGTCATTACATTTAGCATTTGTCATCTGTCTTTCCAAGAATTGGCTCTGGTGGCTCTCTTTCTCAATATTCATACTGCAGCATGTTTGCTTTGAAATTCCAGCACTAGTATTTTGAAGCACTTGCCTTAACTATGAGAAACTGAGATACCAACCTTTGCTCAGTTTGTTAGCTTGCCGTGCTTGTGTTGCAACCGAGCAAACCTATGACTTTCAGTCTTTAATTTTTGTCTTTGCCTAAGCCAAACCAAGGAGAAACGAAAAGGGCGCAGAACCTGAGGTCAGTACTTGAATATTCTATGTCGTGTGCCATGAACCATCTATGCTTTCTGTCTTTGTTTAAACTGCAAACAACAGAAAGACCCGATATCTTTGTAGAGTCCTAGCACTACCTTGTTGCCAACCTTTGCTACACACATTGAGCAATCGAATGACTTTAATGAGCCACACCAGAGCATGTTATATTAGGTCAACCAAGTCTTGAGCATTAACCTGTGCAACCTCCCAGCCCCCTGAAGCTGTGGAGCTTTGTTGCAACTTGGCCTGACCAAACTGAGCACAACAACCCTGTAGCAGCAGTGACTTCTACCTTGCTGGCCCCTGAAGCCGCAAGCTGTAAGCCACAATCCTATAGCCTAGTTGGCTGCATCCTGGCAAGCTAGAAACCTTGCTGCCATCATTTGAGCCTGTTGATCTGTGTTCTGTGAAGGTTGTGCACACTCTATCATTTTGCATCTGTGCTTCTATGAAACATATCTAAGCATACATCTGTGAAACCACCTGGCTAGCCCTTGTTGCATCTGGCATAACCCCCGAGCATATCCCCAAAGCCCTTAGATCACTTGAGCTTGGATAGCTAGAATACCTACAAGCCAAGTTGAAGTCAACTAGGATGGTTGACATCAACTCAACTTGTTGACAGACCTTGGAGTGATTCTTTGATAGAGCCATCACGCGAGACCTTGTTATGCTCAATCTGACCCTTTCTTCTTGTAGAGGCTGAGATCCAACTGGGTAACCTGTGCCGTTTAGCCGCAAGTTTATGTCATACCCTGCTGTGGCCTGTTAAGCCCTGTGAGCCCTGTGAGCCATCTGCCAATGCATCTGCCCTGTACACCTTGCTTCTGTGAACTTGTGTTGTGCTGAATGTCAACTTTGTCACATGCCTGTGCATATAAATCTAAGCTCTAACATTTTGGTTGTTACCCTGCTAAAACTTTGCACCTGCCAGCAACTGAGCTGTGCATAAGCTGAGTTGCTCATAGGTTTCTTGTGCTGTGCTTAAGTTTGACAAGTTAGTATCATTTCTGTGAAGATTGAACTACAACCTGCTGTTGGCCAAGTCTGCTGTTGATCTGTTGATACTTTGTGAATCATATTCACCTGCACAAACACACCCCTAGCACAGCATAACCCATCACACTGTGCACTTTACACATTTTCTGTGCTGTCCAGTGCACCTGACAACAGAGCTGTGCTGTGAATATGCCAACCAGTGCATAAACTTGTGCCACATTTGTGCTGTGTTTGAGCTGTGCTTTACTTAAACTCAGTCTGACCCAACCTGTTCAACCTGGGCTTTGCACTCTGCTGCTGGGCTGCAAGCAAACCGAAGCCCACATAAGTCTGTGATCTGGGCTAGCACTATAACCTGAGCTGCAACCAAACTGAGCCTACTTTCTGCTGGGCCGCACATTTGCACACAACCAAAGCCTGCACAGCTGGGCTGCTCACAATCACACAACCTGGGCTCTAACCCAAATTGAGCCCACACAAACAGTTAAGCCCGCATTATCTGAGCAGCTGGGCTCTGTGCGTTAACTGAAGCCCAACTACTGGGCTATACATTTTTCAGCCTAATCTGGGCTGTGCAATCAAGCTGGGCCAGACCATCTAGGCCAGAACCTATTCTGTTGGGTTGTTTAACATCCAATGGGCTGGACTTTCCCACATAAACCAAAGCTCCCAACAAAACCAAATTGAAACCCATACAAACCAAATCCCAAACAAACTAAAGCCCACACAATCTGCATTCCCACATAAACCAAATTGCATTCCCACATAAACCAAATGAATCCCATTGAAACCAAATCCCAAACAAACCAAAAGCCCATTTTCAAGTTATATTTGTTAATGTTTGTACATATTTTATATTGGGTTAACCCTCAACTTTTTAGGACTTGTTAAATTTTCTTTTCTTGAATCGGTGAGTCTTCTTGTGCATTTTTGTGCTAATCCGATATGATCACCACTGAGAATGTTGGATTTTGCCTTGATTAATGAAGCTCAACCTTGCTCCGTACATCCCGGTAATCTCTTCCCTTTTTCTCTTGTCAAAGATAGTTCTCTTGGTATGTGATTGTTTAAATTTTTTCTATATGTAGACACATTGAGGACAATGTTTGATTTAGGTTTGGGGGTACATTTGCATTTGCATTTAGAGTTTTTAGTTTTTATTTTGCATTTAGAGTTTTTAGCCTTTTATTTTATCTTTTATTTAAAAAAAAAAAAAAAAAAAAAAAAAAAAAAAAATTCAAAACTCTTTTTGTAAAAACCTCCAACTTTAGAGATTTTAGAGTCACTAGCATGCTTCTAGCTATGTTTACATAGAGATTCCGACCAAATAACAGAACTTGGAAGTGCCGGAAAACGCAATCGGGTTTCTTAGTTGATTAGAGCGTTAAAGTTGGATTTAACCATACACAGGAGGGCGAATTAGGTCTTTGTTTAGATATTCGGTAGTAGAATTGTGATCACCCATAGTGGAGACTACCCATTTTACATCAAGTGAGGCACCAACCTTCAATTTTTTGCAACTTTCTAGAAAAGTCATGGAGTGTGTGTCACACGTACATCAATTCCGGGTAGAATGGTGAGCTACCCAACTTCGCACCATTTTCAGCACTACTTTTGATCTCTTGAGTGCTAGTTTTTGTCAATCATGAGGGTGACGTCTAAAGATGAAAACTCCTTCTAAATACCGATTTGTAGTTAGCATCATTCTCTCTCAATCAGCAAGACCCATAGAAACACATCATCAAGCCAGCAACCGGAGCAGAATCAGAATATTGAAAGAAAAATTGATATAGTCCAAGGTTATGTGCAACAAAGAAAAGAAAATAGGATGAGAATTAATAAAATTTTTAAAATCAAGACAATACAAGTTGTGGAAAAATTGAGTGATAAAGTCCTTTATCCATGGAGTTAGTTGTCTCATTATTTGTATTTTTATTTTACTTATATGTTTTTAATTAAAAAAAAAAAAATCAAAATCAAAAAATCAAAAATCCAAAATATTGTAGTTTATTTTTAGTTTTTGCTACCACCATGGTAAAGAAGAATTCAAGAAGAAAAATCCAAACAACAAGAAATTTGAGTAGAAAAGTTAAAAAAATTGTCAAGTTTTGTGAAGTTTAGAAGTTCGTCATCAACATTTGAAGACCGAAGACCGAAGATTGAAGACGTTTCTATGGTTCTTATGAGAGAGTGATATTAATTGCCGATCGGGTGAGAAGTGAGTGAGTACTCCACCCTTACTAATGGTTGATTTTCCTTTCTTAGAGATCATTAGAAAAAGATTCTTTTTGTCCACACTTTTGTGGAGTCTCCGCATTTTATTTCGGAAGGTTATCCTTCTTACCTACAACGTGTGCGGGATTTCTCTCTTATTCCCGCCTGCACACATGAGAGACTAAAAAAGCGATCTTTTTGAGTGCAATTATCATAAAACCCTAATGGTGAGGCGATCGAGGCTTATGATCACAATCGAATCCGAATTCTTTCATATGGTATGGTTACTTCTCGCTCAACACTTAAGGATGAGAATGCGTTCTTCGATAGTTCTAACTTCTGTTACTAGCATGCGAAACTCCTATGTCCTCATAGCTTCTTGGAGGCTTGAGACTCTTTTACACTCTGAAGTTGGAGAAGGTTTTGTGGGTACACCTCGGTAAACCCTCACGAGACTACAACTCGTCCACTAGGGACACCTAGGGGTTTAAAGGCTTAGTGCATACGCTAAATGCATTCGAGAGACCAAGCGACAGGGGTATAGTTAGGATTTCTTATTTTCTGTTTCACTTGAGGACAAGTAAAATTCAGGTTTGGGGGTATTTGATGAGTGCCAAATAGTGCATATTTACACACCTTTTATTGGCATTTTACTCATCTTTTGCGCTTTATAAATCGATATTATCCCAGTTACGTGTTTTCTTTGTTTTCAAGAATAAATATTTGTATTAATTAATTTTGTGTTTTTAGGTAATAAATAAAGCTTGGAGAATCTGAGGAGCTAAAGAGCGAAGAATTGAAGTCAAACATCTATGGAGCAGAGAGCCAAAGCCCGCGCACGCAACAGTTGCAACCCAACAAGTAGCAACTCATCTACAAGAAATGGGCTTGAGCTAGACCCGGATCCGAGCCCGATTATCCTGAGCCAGTTGAGATCACATCTAGTTACATCCTACGGTCGCTCCTCATGCGCATCGAAGTTTGTTGCTTCCGCTCAACATCGAATCACTCAAATACCGCTTACCTTTCTCACCGTTGAGATTTCTCCAACTAGATCCAACGCTCGGTCTTGCGTTCTCATCTTCCCCTGATGCACCTACGCCACAACAAAACCTCCATACCCTATACCCCTCGAGAAACCCTACTCTTTCTTCTCTTTCTTCTCTTCTCCTCTCCCGTCACTCTCGGAGCAGCTCGCTCTTCCGACACCACACCACCTCCGTCCTTCACCCGACCAAACAAACCCTCACCACCACCATCTCCGACACACAACCACACCACCGCTACCTCGCTCTACTTCTCTAGCGCTAGTTTTTTTCTTCCTTAGCCTCTATCAACCCTAGAAGCTAATTTAGAAAAAGCTAGAGCTAGGGTTAGCCACAATCGACGCATGGAGTTGTTGAAGCCGAATTGACATGGGAGAACAAAATGTATCGAGTATGGGTTAGATGTATTTTCATTTAATTTCTATTTTTTATTGAACTAGGGTTTGGGAATTTTGGGGCTGATGCATGTATAAATAGAACCGAATGGGGTTGATAGAAAATTACGCCTGGATTAGCCAGTGCTGTCAATTAGAGTAATTTGTAGTTTAATTATGTTTTTGATGCTTTAATTAAATTTGCTAGGGTTTGAGATGAAGCCCTAGCTCTCGCTTTGTGATTCATGTTGCTTATAGTTCTCTTGAATGCTTGAATACTTTCTAGGAAAGAATTAATCTCGATGCTCAATACTTTGCTCACACGGTGGATGTCAAGCATCCACCGTAGTTAGATTAAAAACTCGTATTGATAGTGCTACAACTCATGCTTTAGAGACTTCAATTAATCCCTGACTAAGCGTAGCAATTAGACATTAGTACCCGCCTTGATTCTTTAGTTGTGATTAACTCATCCATTGGTGAAACACCTTAGGAAATGGTAGACTTGACACTTTTCCATTCCCTCATTATAAGGGCAAGAGTAAGATAATTAGGGAAGTTACAAGGGTAGATATAAGGAAAACCTCAAACAACTGGGATTATTGAATCCCTGACATTATTCTTGTGTGTTCTAGTTGTATAAGAGTCTTCCTCTCCTTTGCTTTAAGTCTTTTTGGGTTTAACGACTAAAAATACTTCACATAGGGATTCGTGAAGCCGGGTCCAACTGTCTTTATCTTGATAGTTTGTATATCCTAATCTTGCTTTGATTGTTGAGCCTTTATCTCCAACAGGCAAGATAGATAGAAATTACAAAGTTTCTTCGTCTCAGACTTTGTGATTCCACAAGTATCTACTTGTGAGATGAATAATAATCTAGGCTGCACTTCGGGAGTCATTAAGACCGGATTTTGAGGTTTGCTAGACTTTGTCTATTACAATCGATTTCCTATCTCAACTTGATCTTTGATCAGAACGGAAATCACATATAGGCTTATCTGTGGGGTGGAGGGGGGGGGGATTGGTTTAAAGTCTTCAATTGAGTTGAAGAAACTCTTAGGATGTAAAGGACGTCAGCTAAGGGAATCAATTGCGCGAAGTCTTGTGAGATTCAAGAGGCGTAAGGAGCGCGACTGTAACCGAATCACTATGATGGTATATTTGGTCTCAACTACATTCTAGTCCGAAGTTTTGATAGTAGGCTACTGTCTGTAGCGGCTTAGTACAATTTGGTGTTCAAATCTGGACAAGGTCCTGTTTTTTTTTTTTTTTTTTTCGCATTTCCGGTTTCCTCGTTAACAAAATTTCTGGTGTTTGTGTTATTTATTTTTCCACATTATATTGTTTATCTTTATAATTAAAATATCACATGTTGTACGTAAATCAATCCAAGTAGATAAGTCCATCGCAATTGTTGGATACGACTTGGTTGATCTTGGATATTCTTTGGAATCGTTTAAGTACACTCACGGAATAATCAGGTTCACGGACTTGTCTCTGTTTACATTTTGATTGTGAGAGAAAGAGATATAAGCATTTCTTATAATTCCTGATTGAGATTCATTAAGTTGTAACTCTTGGAATTGTAATTGAGTTTAGTTCATACAGGTTGTGTAAGAAAAAGTTGGTGACATATATTGGTACCCCGCGTCTTCGAAGAGCATGCACCAGTAAAGCGCTCCTTTTATGTTCCTCGTAACTTGATCCATTAGAAAAAAATATAAGGATTCAAAGCCGGCGCTTGATGTAATCCTATCTCGATAGGAAAGTCACTAATCACGCGATCATAAAATAAATTTTTTTGAAACAATTGTCTCTACCTAATTGTAGGAAGCTCTCGAAATTTTTTCCTCTTAAACTTACCTTTCGCATCTGGCGTCCAACGTCCCTCCCATAATGTATGCTTGTTCTTGTTGGGGTTCAGAGCCATCTATGTGCTAATCTTGCGGAAACATATTAGCTAACAAGAAACACTTGATCTCTCGGATTGCTCCATGAACCTTACTACGATCTAGGATAAGAATAAGAGAAAGAGAACCACATATATGCAAGCAACAAACAAAGCAACAATAAATAAAATACTCACAGATTTAACGTGGTTCAACAACATACACAATGTGTGTATTTATCTACATCCACCAAACGGCTACGACCTCTTTATTCATTATAGAATCACCACTGAGAATTACACAACCGATTGACTAATCAACCCATCGACTCACCATAACGTGACCGAACACAAGAACTCTCACAAGCATGTACCCTATAAGATCCAAAGCAGTGTCTTCACCCATACGAGATAATGTTTACCACATTATCGACCACAACGAGACGATATTCTCTGCACACCCTGACATAGATTACCATCGACGCCTTCAGCTCAACACCAATAATCTAATCCAGCACCACCAAGATGATCTTCTCCTTAACAAGATGTCTTACCAACATCTCCATATGAATACTCCATAACGACATATCTTCCAACATCGATAAGTATTTCGTAAGCACCATAATGATGTACTCTTTCCACCATTATGTCTCTCACATACCACCCCATGAGGTGGGATGAATTCCTCAAATCTCCATTGAGAATTCCATGACTAAAACACTTAGCCTAAACCTCCTTATATAGGAGTCACAAACTTGGTTCCCAAATATTAGCCTCCTTAGTTTAGGAAACCATTTCCAACTAGGAAACCATGGTCAATTTAGGTAACCCATATTATATATGGAATTTGACCCAATTTAGGAAACCATCGTTTCCCTACAATTCTCCACCTCGGATCATGCATTCATGCATGAGATGATCAACTTGTTATCCCTCCACATTCTGAACATCGATTGCACAATCACTGGTTGCCTACATATCCTCAATAGGAATCAAACTGAAATGTAGTTCACCCAACTTGTTCTATAGAACCTCCACCAGAAGAGAACAGTCCAAACTTGAACGTCACCAACTCAGACTTAACAATCCAACCTACACGTGATTGCACAAATCTCCACCATGGCGAAAAATCTTGACCATCTCACCAACCATCATCATATGATCACCCGTTATGCAACATCTTGAGAAAATACACCTTACTCCTTTATGTTCACAACTCCAAATTGATTGGCATCATTATAGGTGTATTGCATGCCAACTCAATCAGATCATACACGATCATCATTCGTATGCTACCAGTCGAACTTAGTTACAGTCATTATGCGCACTTGAGCCTTAATTTGCTGCCCCTTCAAGCTTGCTCCATATAAGCCTAGCTCCATCTTGGCCTTCCTTGCTCCACTTGAGTTAATGTTCCGCTCTTCTAAGCCACTAACTCCAAGTTGTGCACCACATCCGTTAGGGTTGACATCCATAACTACTCGATCACCAAATGAAACTACCAATGTAGCCTCCATGCGTCTGCCTAAGCATTACCTTAGAAGAACCATAGTCTTTATCTTCGTCTCTAAAATCCAGCTAAGCCAATTGCATCTTCAAACAACTAATCACACACTTGCTCCTTTCCACGAGCATGTCCACGAAAGCGAGTTAACGAGAAACTTCAGGTTAGTTTATAATAAACCAGCCTTCAAGTAAACTTCTATGAAACTAACCATCTTGTTTGTACCAAAGCATATTGAGCATGACTCTAACTGCGCACCAAATACAACCAATCCACGGATCATTGCCACTGCGTGCCAATCTCGAGCTCATCTCTATGAATCTTGCATTACCGAGCCTATATCCGGCTGGATCATGATTCTACGACCATATATCACCAATTGAGTTTACTCCTTCAAAAAAGCTCATCATATCTTGAACCATTGCATACATACCAAAACACATGTCCAGCTTCACAAAGACTTCGACAGCTGACACACCAATCATCTTCACCACTTCAGCAACCTCAACGGGCTTTGACAAAAATGTCAATCTAGTCTTTTACCAATTTCTTAAGCAAGCATGGACTTTCAACTTCATGACAGTCAAACCACAACTCAATTCAGACTCGGATAGAACTGTGACTAATTTCGAAGAATTCAATGTTACCCTTGTAACAATACATAATGTCACACATTCTCTCTTGTGCATATCCTTTTTCTAATCTTGCTCCAAACGTACACCAACGTTGCGAAATCTGATAATTCGTCCTTCATACAAAGACCCAATTACACCCAGCCATAATCTGAAACCTTTGGCAACTTCGTCAAGCTCCAAGCAATTCAAGATGATGTTGTGTTTATCTTCTCATGCTATGTAGAGAAAATAAATTGACGAAAACTATATCGTTGTTGAACCAAATTTCTCAAAAGAAATCTTTACCTTCATCTTTACAGGCTCTGTCACTATTGAAATCAACTTCAATAACTGTAGCAGATGAGCAAAACCCCAAATATTACCATTGCTTTAATGTATCTCTCTCCAACAGAAAGCCTCATACTGATCATCAGGAAATCAAATAGCTGTTGATGGTGGTTTTTAGTTCAGGGTCAAAACTGTAAAATCCTGTACTTAATGTGCTATCACCCTGCAAGGGATAAAGCTATTTGAAAAGTGACGAGTACAAAAAAGACCTCCTCGTTCATTGAGCAATTCAATATATATGAAATTCACTCAGAATGGTGCGCATAGCAGCAATCCCAAGTATTCTGTGAATTCTATTTTGTTGGCATTATTAATTAATGCATGATTTGCCTAGTATTTTCCATGCTATGTTCTCAGCCGAACTCTCATCATTGACACGACATGACGATTAAGTGTTCACTCTCAGCAGAGTAGCATGAATCTCCCGAAGTGCTAGTGTTGGGATCTGCACAAAATACCCGCACATGCTACATCATTCTCTGACAAAGAGAATCTCGTATCGACGCGCTTTTAATTAAAGACAATCGAACATGTTTAATTTCCTTAAGGAAAATCTAGACTGTCCATGTCAGTCTCAGAAATGATCACGTCCACACAATTTGGCCGCACAATTTAACAAGTCTAGCCAAACTCTGGCGGAAATAGGCAACCATCATGACGACTGTCGGCGGGCTCACTAACGCCCCAACCGATCGGACCATGCCTAAGTACATCCCAATGTTTTCAAACGCTAAACCTAAGTAGGGTGGTCGCGTTGTTTGGAAGGAGCTCGAACGAGCATAGGCTGTCCAAAACAGTCTTAAAAGCATCACATCCTTCCAACTTTGCCAGCCTGGTTGGACGGCTTGGATTATTCCACGGGTGATTAGTGAAGTGATAGCACGCACACCGGCAACCCAGTTTTTTCCCCATTCGATCGGTTTGCTCACGGCAAGACCATAGGGCAGTAAAACGTTTGCCCAAACTATGGAAGGTGTGATGCTTCTAAACCCTAATTTTGGGTTGCGGAAGTACATTAGCGTCTTAAATTGATCACGACCATCCAACTTAGCCAGCATATTTGGATGGCTTAGATCGCGTTTTGGACCATTAGAAAGGTGCACACGAGTTCACCGCCGGCCCAACTCCATCCATGTTCGATCGACTTACCTGTGGGAGGTCAATAAATCATATAATTGCTCGATCGAACTAGAGTAGCCACAGCCGACCAAAACCCTAATTTACACTTTGCGGTAGTCGCAAATTGATCGTGGCCACTCATCTTGGCCGGCCGAATCGAGTGGCCTCGATCCAATTTTTGATGGACCAAGAGTTGTAGGCATGCACTCCGGCGGCTCGACTCCACACATGCCCAATCGGTCTGTTTAAATTAGCACCTAGTGCTTGGAATCGACCAGCCAAAGTAGGGGCATGCGAAAACCCTAAATTAAATCAGCGGCGGGCAAACATGTGCCGCAAAACCATCTCGTCCGTCCAACTTCGCCATCTTGGTCGGACAATTCGGATTAAATATTAGGTGATCAATGAGGTACCTCGATGATCACCGGCCTCCACTCTGTCATAGGGAGCAATCGAATAAGTGGTGGCTCATCCAGGTGGCCTTCAAACGATCACCCAAATATGGTCGATCATGCTGCCTCCTTTAAGACGCCTATCCACGACTTATTCAATCAGGCTCTAAAACAATGATGCTTCATACACATCGATTAGTTTGAGTTGCTTAAATGCGATGCTTCACATGCATCGAATACATACAATATTTTATGTTGGCCTCATAAACAACTTGGTTGTTTCACTTAATAGCACCATGCTATTCTCCGTGGTAGGTCCCACGACTTGACCCGCTTATTCGAGACATCAAACATGTCACAAACTGGGGGATGCTTACTGGGGTATTGGTCTGGTGGTTTACAGCGTGCGGCGTGCAACGCGTCCATTACGAGAACGTGTCAGGAAAGACGGGCGGTTAACAGTAGTGAGAGTGGTGGAAGAAAGTGTGATTAGTTTTCCCTCATAACGAAAACACGATAATCACTACCTTCCGCACAAATCCACTTCTCCACTACTTCACTGCCTCCACTTCCTAAGAGATCAGGGTCCACTCAATGACTTGTATAAATAGATTTTCAATCTATTTCGAAAAAAGGACAAGTGTTATCAACACAAGTAGCCATAAACAATTTTTCTGATACACAAGTCATAAACAACCACACCTTCATAATTCAACACTCTGATCTCAAACACCTTCTCCGCTTCCCTCCCTAAGATCAACCCTTCTCCTTCACCTTGTGACCGAATTGAATCTAGAACGACCATTTCTTGGTTTAGGCCAGAGTCTTACAAATTGATTTCTCGAACCTAAAAGCATTCCCATGCAGTGCATTTGTTTAGGGTTTGAACCCGTTTCTCATCAACATACCCCAAATTACCAAAAACAGCAGAATCAGTTTTTACCCCAAAACAACTGGCGACCACAGCGGGAGATTAATCTCTCAGTCGTGAAGTCAATTTTTCAATACCCAATTTAATTTTCCTGATTTCAAAATGGTGGATCTTAGGTCTGGATCAGCAACCAATTCCGATGAAACTAGCGCTGACAACACTCTCGGTGTTGATGTCTCTGTCAGCGGCGCTACCGTACAGCCTGTCAATACGATCAATACATCTCGTGGAACTACGTCCTCTACCACCAACACCAGCGGAGTAGGATATATTCCCTCGATAACACCTCCCATCACCAGAGCCAGAGCAGCCGCAAACCCAAACATTTTTTCAAGTGTAACGCCTCCAGTCGTCACCAGAGCAGCTGCTATTCCCCCGTCAGGATGAGGGGCTGGAGGAATCAGAGGAGGCCAACCACCTATTACCATTGTTGATTTGATGGAGAGACAAGAAATTCTACCTAAGGCTGAGACAAACATGGATTCGACTCAGAAAGAGGTACTGACTTTCCTCAAGACGCTAACAGAGCGACTACCGCAAAAACCGCGTCAGCCCATGGAACCTATAAGAAGTACCTTCAACGCTCTTGGCGCAAGCACTTCAACAGGGCGTGAATTCATAGATGAGGAAGTTCGTGTTGCTCCTGAACGCTCAAAAGAAAGGAATCAGCCGTCCAATTTCATCACCCGCGAAGACCTGGAACGATTTCTCCAAAATCGACGCAAGGAAAACCCGGTGGGCCTACATCAACAACAACCTCTGTATCCTCCTGATGTGCAGAGAGTTCCCCTCTTGAGAGGATATTCCTCTCCTCAGTTTTCCCTTTATGATGGTACTGGTAACGCTCGTGAACACATTTCTCGTTTTTTGGAATCTTTGGGAAAGCACGAATACAACCACGTCCTTCGCCTGAAAGAGTTCTCAAAGTCGCTTACTGGAAGAGCATACACCTGGTACAACAATATCGCACCAAACATCATATCAAACTGGTGTGAGATGGTCACTGCTTTCTACAAAAAGTATTTCTTCGTGTCTGAGCAGATCACCTTCTCAGACTTGGGAAGAATGTTTCAACGAAACAATGAGCATCCAAATGATTATGTCAAAAGATTCAGGATTCAAGCACTGGATAGTCACGATCCAAACATGACTGAACAACAGTTGGTGGAGTCATGCATTAACGGTATGGTTCCCATCTATCGTGGTTTACTAGAAAACTTACGTTTCCAGACATTCTCTAAACTCCATGAGGCCGCCAAGCGGTCGGCTACGATGGCACCGACATTGTTGGAGATAACTAGATCGTCCAGGGGTGAAGATACACGCGAAACCCGAGGAAACAGACTTCTTATCAATAAACAATACAACACTGGTCCTTATGTAAACGTGGTAGGTGAAGGAGGGAAGAGGAAAGCTCCAGCAACGTAGCAACAACCCAAACGCGCAGCACCAGCACAAACGACCCCATTCGGAAAGCCACGGCTAAAACTCCTGAAGTTGGAGATGCTGCTCTAGACTTCCCATTTCCAATAGATGAGGTCGTCGAACTCTTGGAAGCATGGATTCAAGATGACGCAATCAAGCGACCTCCTCTTTGACGTCCGCCAACTGAAGAAGAGATGGCGAATCCCAAATACTGTCGTTATCACATGTTCGTCAATCACCCAACCAGTGACTTCAACAAGTTGGAGCGCATTTTCAAAGAAAAGGTGGATGCGGGAGAACTCCAACTAGGAAACGAAGGAGTCAACAGGGACCCCCTTCCTGTCAGGAGTTGCATGATTTCTGGGGATTCGGTTCACAAGACTATGCAGTCTATGATGGAACGATTGTGTGAAATTTTGTATTTCTCTAAGGCACAGCGTCAAGACATGTTTGGGGCTCTTAACCGTGTCGTATCAGGCAAGCGTCTGTTTCCAGTTAAAGAAGTTGCTCCTGAACCTCAATCCTTCATAGGAAACGCGAGATGTAACTTGGGACTCCTGACCGTCGCTCGCTTGAAGGATGTCGAGTTAGACAACATGCTAATTGATGTAGCGTCTGATTTCAACATTATCACTGTCAAGGCCCTGAAAGATGCAAAAATTTCGAAGCAGGAAGTTGTTCATTGCCCAACCATAATTAAAAATTCTGAAGGAGAGTCTAGAGACGCTTATGGGTACATCGACCTCGAAATCGAGATAGGAGACGCTCTAACACGCGGTAGGTTTCATATTGTGAAAGATGATATGATTCTCGGGCGCTCGTGGGTGCATAACAACAAAGCAAAGTTAGGAATGTGTCCCTTGCCAGTGTCTATACCCGAAAGGATTACCAACAAGCCCTCGAATCCCGTAGATTATCTGTGCCATATCGACAACTTTCTGATGTGATGCAATTACCTGGAGAGAGCCAATCAACATACGTTAGAAGATTATGAACCCAAGTAAGTCTTATCGAACAACCTTTTTTGCAATTGGTCACTTCTCCTTCCGCTAAGTCTCGAAGACTCGCTCCAATCAACAACCCATTCGCCACTAGGAGATGTGAATGGGATGCTGGTCCTTTCAAATGCTTTATTAAAAGTTTAGAAGTTTTCTCGGTCAAAGACGGCAAGCCCAAGGATCAAGTAGTTGTACAACGCCCGAACCCATTCCAAATTGTAGATTTGGTAATGAAGGCGACCGCATTTCAGGTTGGGGATGTGACAGTGAAAATAATCGCTCAGTCTGATTCACCTACAGAAAGGGAAGATAAGCCATACCTGGTGGCAGATGTTATCTTAGGCGGTTATTGCAAGCTCATCAATGCGGACAAGCTAGAAGGCGTGACGATTCACTCACGATGGATCGAACCCTTCAATACCTAAAATGTTGTGCTACCATTTCCTCCAGCGTTCTCCATAGTGTTTCTTCCAAGCAATTTCCCCTTTCACGCGGTATTTGTAATTCCTCCAAAAATGATTGCACTATTTGCATTCACAATTATTAGGATTCCGATTTGTCGATTAATTGAAATATTATTTTCTTTTAGAAATTTATTTACCCCTAATCATGACACAAAGCCTTGAATGAACTTCAATCTTCATCACTACCCATCAGTCCGAACCAGAAAATACAAAACCCTAAAGAGAAACATCTTATATCTTTCGAGAAACATTGAAGGCCTACATACAGGAAGAAAAGGGCAAAGGGGGATTCATGTGATTATTAGGGTAAGCATTTGGGGGAACGATCTACTCCAACAATGAAGCAGCATCACCACAATAGGATTTGCGAAACTAGCCTATTGGGAAACATGTTCGTGGTTAATCTCTGGTTTCCATTATCGCATCCTCCTACATTGTTTGGGATCGTGAGCAATCATCACGAAGACAATACACATGAAACACATCACGGGTTTTATGCGTGAATTGGTGAAATGGAGTGATTTTATTATGACCCTACTGAAGAGCGTCACAATTGGGTCTCAAGATAATGTGAATAGAAGAACCATTGTTTAACTAAACCTATACTCAGTCACCGCTGAGCATAAAAAGGAATGTCTACAAACTATGAAAGCGTTCAACAAAGAATAAAAGCAACAAAGGGAAATTTAGTCATTAGAAGAAGGATCAACAATATTTTCACAGGAACTGTCGGAAACTGCTGCAACGCCTTCATCACAAGCCATTACTGCATCCTCCAGGGAAGCCACGTCGACTTCCCCCTTTGATGCCGCTCCGACGCCTTCCTCAATAGTTGCTTCAATATTCCCCCCAGGAGATGCACCGACATCATACTTGGAAGCTTTTTCAACGTCTTCTCCGGATACCGCTACCATTATCTCTTCAGCAGCCACTTCAGTATTCCCTCCGGCGGTTGCTTCAACACCTTCTACGGAAGCTATTTCGATTTCTCCTTCATGAATTTCCCCAACAGCCTTCTGAGGATACTCTGGTTCGTCCATGTCAGAATCAAGGATGATGATTCCGTTACAGACATGGTAATCATATTTGTTTTCACTAGAAGGTCGCTCATGCTCGATCCTTCGCCGCTTTAGCCGAGCTGCAAACCTTTCAGCTCTCGCGCTCGGCGACTGAGATGCTTCGCCACGCCTCCATTCTTCCTCCATGCCGACCGAAGCCAAGAAAGCTTGAACACGCTCCCGAACGAGACGTAGTTGCAGAAGAGACATACCCTGTATGGCACGACCAGCTTCACGAAACGGAGGATCTATTTTGGCCATCACCTCCTCGAACGCACTAGCCTCGGGTTTGTCGACTTCAAAGCTCTTCTTTGGAGAAGTAAAAGAGTAATCATCATGGAGCAATACTCCTGTTTTCTATTTACGTTTCATCTGAAACAAAGAAGAAAAGCCGTAGTTCCCATCATACACTGCAAAAAGGGACGTTATGATCATACCAACAGCTGGTAAATAAAAATTGTTATTATCAATCAAAAATCAAACTGCATAATGAACATGGAGCAATACCTGTAACAAAGAAGAAAAGCTATTCTGCGATGGGGAGAAAGGCTCGGTGTCTTCTATATATTCCGCAAATTAGCTAGATCCTGGGAAGAAAGGGAGCCTCTACTTGCCGTGTATGAAGGCTCCAGATACGGGATAACAATCAAATAAATACTCATCTATCTAAATACAACTGACGTGCACCGAAAGGAAACGTATTTCGCTCTAGGGACGAGCCAGGATCTATCTATCATGGTAATGTACGCTAAAACTATTCTTGTGAATTCTTTTTTACTGTCACCATCTAGTGCATACCCCGAAATAGTGTCACTATTACGTGCTAAGCAGGGGACTTAATGTTGATGATGGTTTTTAGTTCAGGGTCAAAACTGCAAAATCCTGTACTTAATGTGCTATCACCCTGCAAGGGATAAAGCTATTTGAAAAGTGACGAGTATAGAAAAGACCTCCTCGTTCATTGAGCAATTCAATATATATGAAATTCACTTAGAATGGTGCGCATAGCAGCAATCCCAAATATTATGTGAATTCTATTTTGTTGGCATTATTAATTAATGCATGATTTGCCTAGTATTTTCCGTGCTATGTTCTCAGCCGAACTCTCATCATTGACACGACATGACGATTAAGTGTTCACTCTCAGCGGAGTAACATGAATCTCCCGAAGTGCCAGTGTTGAGATCTGCACAAAATACCCGCACATGCTACATCATTCTCTGACAAAGAGAATCTCGTATCGACGCGATTTTAATTAAAGATAATCGAACATGTGTAGTTTCCTTAAGGGAAATCTAGACTGTCCATGTCAGTCTCAGAAACGATCACGGCCACACAATTTGGCCGCACAATTTAACAAGCCTAGCCAAACTCTGGCGGAAATAGGCAACTATCATGACGACTGTCGGTGGGCTCACTAACTCCCCAACCGATCGGACCATGCCTAAGTACATCCCAATGTTGTCAAACGCTAAACCTAAGTAGGGTGGTCGCGTTGTTTGGAAGGATCTCGAACGAGCATAGACTGTTCAAAACAGTCTTAAAAGCATCACATCCATCCAACTTTGCCAGCCTGGTTGGACGACTTGGATTATTCCACGGGTGATTAGTGAAGTGCTAGCACGCACACCTGCAGCCCAGCTTTTTCCCCACTCGATCGGTTTGCTCACGGCAAGACCATAGGGCAATAAAACGTTTGCCCAAACTATGGCAGGCTTGATGCTTTTAAACCCTAATTTTGGGTTGCGGAAGTACATTAGCGTCTTAAATCGATCACGACTATCCAACTTAGACAACATATTTGGATGACTTAGATAGCGTTTTGGACCATTAGAAAGGTGCACACGAGTTCACCGCCGGCCCAACTCCATCCATGTTCGATCGACTTACTTGTGGGAGGTCAATAAAGCATATAGTTGCTTGATCGAACTTGAGTAGCCACGACCGACCAAAACCCTAATTTACACTTTGCGGCAGTCGCAAATTGATCGTGGCCACTCATCTTCGTCGGCCGAATCGAGTGGCCTCGATCCAATTTTTGATGGACCAAGAGCTGTAGGCATGCACCAGGGCGGCTCGACTCCATGCATGCCCAATCGGTCTGTTTAAATTAGCACCTAGTGCTTGGATTCGACTAGCCAAAGTAAGGGCGTGCGGAAACCCTAAATTAAATCAACGGCGACAAACATGTGCCGCAAAAACATCTCGTCCGTCCAACTTCGCCAGCTTGGTCGGACAGTTCGGATTAAATATTAGGTGATCAATGAGGTACCTCGATGATCACCGGTCGCCACTCTGTCATAGGGATCAACGAACAAGTGGTGGCTCATCTAGGCGACCTTCAAACGATCACCCAAAGATGGTCGATCATTCTGCCTCCTTTAAGATGCCTATCAACGACTTATTCAATCAGGCTCTAAAACAATGATGCTTCATACACATCGATTAGTTTGAGCTGCTTAAATGCGATGCTTCACATGCATCGAATACATACAATATTTTATGTTGGCCTCATAAACAACTTGGTTGTTTCACTTAATAGCACCATGCTATTCTCCGCGGCAGGTCCCACGACTTGACCCGCTTATTCGAGACATCAAACATGTCACAAACTAGGGGATGCTTACTGGGGTATTGGTCTGGTGGTTTACAGCGTGCGGCGTGCAACGCGTCCATTACGAGAACGTGTCAGGAAAGACGGGAGGTTAACAGTAGTGAGAGTGGTGGAAGAACGTGTGATTAGTTTTCCCTCATAACGGAAACACGATAATCACTACCTTCCGCACAAATCCACTTCTCCACTACTTCACTTCCTCCACTTCCTAAGAGATCAGGGTGCGCTCAATGACTTGTATAAATAAATTTTCAATCTATTTCGAAAAAAGGACAAGTGTTATCAACACAAGTATCCATAAACCATTTTTCTGATACACAAGTCATAAACAGCCACACCTTCATAATTCAACACTTTGATCTCAAACACCTTCTCCGCTTCCCTCCCTAAGATCAACCCTTCTCCTTCACCTTGTGACCGAATTGAATCTAGAACGACCATTTATTGGTTTAGGCTAGAGTCTTACAGATTGATTTCTTGAACCTAAAAGCATTCCCGTGCAGTGCATTTGTTTAGGGTTTGAACCCGTTTCTCATCAACATACCCCAAATTACCAAAAACAATGAGAATCGGTTTTACCCCAAAACAATCAAGGCGACCACAAATGGGAGATTAATCTCTCGATCCAAGTCAATTTTTCAATACCCAATTTAATTTTCCTGATTTCAAAATGGTGGATCTTAGGTCTGGATCAGCAACCAATTCCGATGGAACTAGCGCTGACAACACTCTCGGCGTTGATGTCTCTGTCAGCGGCGCTACCGTACAACCTGTCAATACGATCAATGCATCTCGTGGAACTACGTCCTCTACCACCAACACCAGCGGAGTAGGAGATATTCCCTCGGTAACACCTCCCATCACCAGAGCCAGAGCATCCACAAACCCCAACATTTCTTCAAGTGTAACGCCTCCAGTCGTCACCAGAGCAGCTGTTACTCCCCCATCAGGACGAGGGGCTGGAGGAATCAGAGGAGGCCAACCCCCTATTACCATTGTTGATTTGATGAAGAGACAAGAAATTCTCGCTAAGGCTCAGATAGACATGGCTTCGACTCAGAAAGAGGTATTGACTTTCCTCAAGACGCTAACAGAGCGGTTACCGCAAAAACCGCGTCAGCCCATGAAACCTATAAGAAGTAACTTCAATGCTCTTGGCGCAAGTACTTCAACAGGGCGTGCATTCATAGATGAGGAAGTTCGTGTTGCTCATGAACGCTCAAGAGAAAGGAATCAGCCGTCCAATTTCATCACCCGCGAAGACCTGGAACGATTTCTCCAAAATCGAGGCAAGGAAAACCCGGTGGACCTACATCAGCACCAACCTCCGTATCCTCCTGATGTGCAGAGAGTTCCCTTCCCGAGAGGATATTCCTCTCCTCAGTTTTCCCTTTATGATGGTACTGGTAACGCTTGTGAACACATTTCTCGTTTTTTGGAATCTTTGGTAAAGCACGAATACAACCACGTCCTTCGCCTGAAAGAGTTCTCAAAGTCGCTTACTGGAAGAGCGTACACCTGGTACAACAACATCGCACCAAATAACATATCAAACTGGTGTGAGATGGTCACTGCTTTCTACAAAAAGTATTTCTTCGTGTCTGAGCAGATCACCTTCTCAGACTTGGGAAGAATGTTTCAACGAAACAATGAGCATCCAAATGATTATGTCAAAAGATTCAGGATTCAAGCACTGGATTGTCACGATCAAAACGTGAATGAACAACAGTTGGTGGAGTCATGCATTAATGGTATGGTTCCCATCTATCGTGCTTTACTAAAAAACTTACGTTTCTAGACATTCTCTGAACTCCATGAGGCCGCCAAGCGGTCAGCTAGGACGACACCAACATTGTTGGAGAGAACTAGACCGGCCAGGGGTGAAGATGCACGCGAAACCCGAGGAAACAGACGGCTTATCAACAAACAATACAACACTGGTCCTTTTGTAAGCGTGGTAGGTGAAGGAGGGAAGAGGAAAGCTCCAGCAACGGAGCAACAACCCAAACGCGCAGCACCAGCGCAGACGACCCCATACCGGAAAGCCACGGCTAAAACTCCTGAAGCTGGAGATGCTGCTCCAGACTTCCCATTTCCAAACCCTACATACTGTGTCGACACAATGTCAAACTTCAACACAAACAAACAAACCCTACATACTGTGTCGACAAACTGCTTCTTATACAATAATAAGAAACTATAGCTCCACCACAACTAATATCACATCTCATCCAACTATCACTATCTTGCAATTTATTTGTAGCCACATGCTTCAAATACTCAGATTGAAATCAAACTCTTCACTTCTGGAACATATCAAATCCTGGCCAACGATCAATACTTCCAAAACGAAACCTAATAAAAGATTTCCCTAATCCTTATTGTAACAAATAATTAAGGCAGAACGAGTATGAATTTATCTTCATATTCTTCAACTTTAGGTTAAATAAAATCAACAACATGATCCAACTGATGACGATTGATAACCAAATTATTGTTTCCCTTGGTTTGGAACAATAATGAGACTTTGACATGCTAATATTACATCTTCACTTCCACCAACATACAAACTAATATTTGTATCCCAACTAAAATATTCTTGCCTTCTTGTGTCTTGCCAAGCAAACACAAATTAATTGAAAACCAATCTACGTGGGTCTTTCAAACAGTTCACAAGAATATGGTACGAAGTATAGAGAATAAATAAACTTACTTGAAGCCATGCATAGGGTTTACGCTCCAACAAGTGTCCATATCAAATCTCCAATGTAGAGCACCACAAACATCAAGACGATACATCTTGACCATATCGAATGCAGATCACCTGATATGATTCCATTCCTTTAGAAAAGTACGATTTACTTTGCTTTGTTCCCAAAACTGATGAAATCAAATCATACACATACTTGATAACATCAAACTCTGCATCTTCGGAAGATGTAACATCAAATCCTCACATACTTGATGAAACCAAATCCTTTGTCTTCAAAATTTGCTACCACCGGAAAACCCAAAACTTCTCTCTTCAAATCTTCTATCCAACCTAAAGCTCTGATACCAATTGTTGGGGTTCAGAGCCATCCACGTGCTAATCTTGCGGAAACATATTAGCTAACAAGAAACACTTGATCTCTCGGATTGCTCCATGAACCTTACTACGATCTAGGATAAGAAGAAGAGAAAGAGAACCACATATATGCAAGCAACAAACAAAGCAACAAGAAATAAAGTACTCAAAGATTTAACGTGGTTCAACAACATACACAATGTGTGTATTTGTCTACATCCACCAAACGGCTACGACCTCTTTATTCATTATAGAAACACCACTGAGAATTACACAACTGATTGACTAATCAACCCATCGACTCACCATAACGTGACCGAACACAACAACTCTCACAAGCACGTACCATATAAGATCCAAAGCAGTGTCTTCACCCATACGAGATAATGTTTACCACATTTTCGACCACAACGAGACGATCTTCTCTGCACACCCTGACATAGATTACCATGGACGCCTTCAGCTCAACACCAATAATCTAATCCAGCACCACCAAGATGATCTTCTCCTTAACAAGATGTCTTACCAACATCTCCATATGAATACTCCATAATGACATATCTTCCAACATCGATAAGTATTCCATAAGCACCATAATGATGTACTCTTTCCACCATTAGGTCTCTCACATACCACCCCAAGAGGTGGGATGAATTCCTCAAATCTCCATTGAGAATTCCATTGAGGATTCCATGACTAAAACACTTAGCCTAGACCTCCTTATATATGAGTCACAAACTTGGTTCCCAAGTATTAGCCTCCTTAGTTTAGGAAACCGTTTCCAACTAGGAAACCATGGTCAATTTAGGTAACCCCTATTATATATGGAAGTCGACCCAATTTAGGAAACCACCGTTTCCCTACGGTTCTTTCATTATCCATGTTGTTTTCCTTGTCACCATGTTCGTAATTTTTGTTAGTTTATATCAATGTCAATATGGGAAGTCGATCAATAGGTGGCTAATTGATATACATATATGTTGGGTTTCAGTCCCCTTTGCATGCCTTTTCAGCATTCTCGTCAAGTTTGCTTGCGTGCAAAGTTATTCTAGCATATAGTATAACTGCATTACTATATGTTTGCGTATTGCCAATCTAATATTTTTTTCCTAAGCATGCGTATTGGAATTAAGAATAGTAACTTGCACATAGTCACGACATTTTAAACCAATTAACGTTATTGGGATTAAGAATACTAACTCAATCGTTTGACCTTTTGAAATGATGATTCTCATGTTTGTAACTTTGTATAGACCTTTTGAAATGAGAATTCTAATATTTGTATACATCTTTGACGAGGATGTTTGAAAGCAATTGAACAACGGTTCTATACACGGTTGATAAGAAAACTATCTGGGTATACAAATTACGTGGTTACAATTTTTCTTTTTAATAAAAATAAATGATTTACTGTTTGGGCGTTGATTGCCGACTGGAATTTTACTGTACTTTGCAATTACACATGAGTAAACTGATTAGCTCATGTTTCTTTGTAATCTAAAGTCCTTTCCGCATGACTGTATATGCTACAGCCGCCAGGGCGTCGACATCAACATTAACACAACAGAAGTTGAAAGAGAAAACGAAATCTCAAATAATGAGGTAAATAAATTCTTATTGTTAGTCTGAATCATTAAGTTGATTAGGTTAAACAACTCAAAATCGAACTCACACACAAACATATTCCATTTTCCCCGAGAATTTGTAAGAATTTGGGTTTGCAGCATGTATTATCACAAAATCTGCATTTTGATTCGTGTTTCTCAAGTCATCGGTACCCACATTCTGTTAACTAATGGACTCGTAGAGAAAAGTAGCTGTTTACTTGATATGATTGTTGTGAGATTGGCAGGTACGTTAACACATATCCATCCGTTAAATGGTGATGAATCAATTCGTACCGAAGTCCTGAGAATGGGGGTAACGTGCTTACATGACGTAAGCGGGCCATGCACTGATCATTATTTCCTAATTCTTTAATATACTGTAGTAAATTAACAAGAAAAAGAATAAAACCAGATAAGACACAACTCTCAGCCAAGGAGTATAACCATCTCTCGTAAAATCCAACGGTCTAAAACCAAGGATGCAGACGGATGACACTACTACGTAGGTCTCAAGTCTACAAATCTAACTAAAAAATTCCGATCACAAAAACAATAAAAATGGAACTTTTGTTATTTAATTACGGATGACGACGTGACGGAGTAGAGGACGAGGACGAGAAGAGAAGAGAGCAATCTTTTTTTTTTTTTCTTTTTTTTTTGCGTAGTCTTTTCGTCTAGTGAGAGAGAGACTACTACTAGTACTACGACGCCAAAACTTAAGGCACGCTTCATTGTGTTTTTTTCTTGTTGTTAAAAAGCATACATAAATAATCCTCTTTTTCCTTTTCATTCTCTCTATTTCTCTCGTTAGAAAGAACTTAGAACTAAAACTAAAACCCTTATTCCCAAAGAAAACCCCTTTTGTACTTTGTTTTTCCTTTTCTTCTCTATTCCTCTACGTAATGATTATTACGGATCAAGGAACCATTCTTCTGTAAGAATTTTTCTAGGGTTTTGTTGGGAAGATGCTGTCTACTAATTCATCTTCTTCGTCTACGAAGATCTGTTTTAATCCAGACTGTAAAGATACTAAATCAGAACGGTATCGGAAAGGATGGCGTCTCAGAACCAGTGTTTATTCTGAGCTATGTGACCGATGCGCGTAAGTTTATTTTATTTTATTTTTTTCTTCTTACGGAGAGATCGAAGATTTTTAATTTCTTCTTTAATTTGTGTCGTGAGGATTCCAAATATTGGTAAATGCTTTTTTTTGGGTTTTTATATTAGTTGATTAGGTTTGTTGTAACTGAAAACTTGGGGTTTGTGAGGATTCAGTTTAATTCAGCAGAAAAATAGCCAAATGAATGTTAAGTTTTGTGGATAATCTACTGATTAATGCTTAAATAGATTCGTTGTTCTGTTTTTCCAATCAGTTCTGTACTTGATTGTTATGATTCTTCAAAAATGCTGATTTGGAGTTGGACATTTTGGGGTTCACTCTGCCACTTATTGAGTTCTTATTTTTTTTGGTTGTACCTATTACTTGAATATTCTGGGTTTCAGTGTTAAATTGTCTACTTGCTGTTTCTGATGGACTTGTTTATGCTGTGGGATTTTGGACGGTCAAGTACATTTTTTTTCTTCGTAATAATCTCTTTCCACTTGGTCTCTGCCGGAGGGATCTGTTCCTTATGTATTTTCTCATGCAGTTTTAATTCAATATCTTGATTTTTAAGTGTTTCTGCATTGTGTAATCATTGTTCTATCATCTGTCTGACTCTAGTTCTGCGTACGAAGAAGGGAGGTTCTGCGATATTTTTCACAGTAATGCTGCTGGTTGGAGGAATTGCGAATCTTGTGGAAAGGTTATTAAGAGGAATTCTGCATCTATATCCAGCATTTTTGCTCTTTTGAGCTTGTGACTATCAACATGTCAAACAAACTATGCCATTAATTATCTTTCTTTATTTTCCAAATATTAGCGATCTTAGTTTTAAAATATGAAATGTCTCTTTGCAGCGAGTGCACTGCGGATGCATTGTTTCTACACATGCATTTGTACTACTGGATGCTGGAGGTGTTGATTGCATGGGATGTGCTAGGAAGAACATCATGATGGTAAGTCGACCACTGGTCAATCCTTCACATCTAGTGAAAGCTAGAACCAAACTTCTAGCTGTCAAAATGATCTCTCATAACTAGAAATAGTTACTGGGTCATTGGGTTATGTTAATTTAGCTGGTTGATTAAAATGGAGGATTTTACCCAAGTTGTATGTTGGTATGTTTTTAGTCTCAGTACTGTGAGTGTTGGTATTTGTACTATGTCTTGTGAAATCATTTAGTACCGCAGCAACAAGTTTCACCTAGGTGAGTCCGTAATCCAAATTAGTAATTAGAGTTGCATTATATTATACTGGCATGTTCTAGTTATTTTTACTGATTTTAGTAATATAATTTAGAGACTTTTGACACATTGTATTTTCTTGCTTTATCATGTTGACATTTTCCTTCAGAATTTCCAAACTATCTTTTCCAATTCATCCTCACCAAGAAGTCAAATGCCTATTTTCCAAAGTTCTTGCAAATGCTTATACCTCTATCTTCAGTAATTTTACTCAATCAGTTAATAGCTTCAATGGCTTTTATTTGTTTTCAGGCTTCAAACCAACTATGGCCGTCCTCATCGATGCCAGAGAGACTTAAAGACCTCTCTGTGAAGAACTGGAATTCTGGTGCAGGACCAAGCTCAGTTAGCGGACCAAGTCCAGTTGCTGGACGGTGGCTTTCTACTCCGTGGAGTGCTGCGGGTGTTCAGTCTGAAGTGCATCCTCGAGGGGATAACTCTTCTTCCACTTCTTTAGAGAATAAGAAACATGAAGATCCATCTGAAAAAGCTCCTTCGACGAGCCTCAACCTTGCTGTGGTGGATAGATTTTCAAATGGAACTGCTAGTCTTAATCCTTTTCATAGGGAAGATGGGTATGTAGATCGACAGCAAGTTTTACGCAATCTCAACGGAACCAGAGATCCAACAGATGCAAGAAATGGTGTGATTGCTGAACCTGGGTTTAAAAGTTCTGCATCAGGAATTACCATTGAGACTTTTGCGGCAGATGCGAGGAACAGAGTTATTTCTGAACCTGGTTATAGAAGTTCTGCATCAACAAGTATTTCCTTTGAAACACTTACACAGTCATTTGGAAATGTCTCTGTACAGTCATGTCCTGCAAAAGATGACCGCTCTACTCCATATGTTGGTCTGACTATACCTTATTCACATCATGAGCCAAATGTTCCAAATAGGATCTCTAGTTATCAGCCACACCTGCAACACCCTCCACCTTTAGGCAAGCCGTTTTATCCTAATCAGTTGAGTGGAATAGACTTATCTGCTGAGGCTCAAATACGTAATGGGAGACCTCGAGGGGATGTTCGCGGCCGCAATCAGTCACTTCCCAGATATTCTCCTAGGATAACTGATCAAGAGCTTCGGCAAATTTCTGGAGAGTATCCACTAAATTACATATTCCCCTTTAGTTTTAATTTTGATGTTACTTTCACATTTGCTTAAAGTTTACTCGAAATTCATCTAAATGAAGAGTTTAAAAAAGGGGGAAAAAAGAAGAGAAACTCAACAGACTGTTGCAAATGCATATTTTTCTTCAACTGCTGGCTTAAGTTTTAGTGTTCTTTTCATTTTTCTCCTTATTTCTTTACCTCTATTAAACGTTTGAATCCTTGACCAGTCGTTAGCTCTAATTCTGTCATAACACCTTTGTTTGAGAAAATGTTAAGTGCTAGTGATGCTGGCAGGATAGGGCGTCTGGTGCTGCCAAAAAAATGTGCAGAGGTGATACTTGCTCTGTCAGTTTACGTTTTTCTGTTACTTCCTTTTTTGCTGTGCTTTTGACTGCGAATATAAGATGTCTATTTGCATGAACATGTTTTGATGATGTGCATTTACAAGCTTCTTTTGTGCAAGTGTTGTTTTAATAAGAATTTCTGTGGAACAGGCTTATTTTCCTACCATTTCTAATCCAGAAGGGTTGCCTCTCAAAGTTCAAGATTTACAAGGCAGGGAGTGGGTATTTCAGTTTCGTTTCTGGCCCAATAATAACAGCAGGATGTATGTTTTAGAAGGGGTCACACCATGCATTCAGTCAATGCAACTGCAAGCTGGTGATATAGGTACCCCATCAACTATTTTAATTTTAATTTTAATTTTGATTTATCTATCAACTCATAATTCTTATTAAATGCAATCCGAAATTGTGGCCCTTCGGTCGGTGAGGAACAATCCGTTTAGTTTATTGGAGGAATATGTTAGGGCTTTGTCCTAATTTTTACATGTTTTATGGATTTATTCTTACCACTCTTATTTCATTGCGCCCTTTGGTGAATAATATGCTTTAGTTTTCTTTCTTTATATTTGACTCGGGCATATTTGCTGGTATTTCTTCAGTAACATTCAGTCGGATAGATCCGGAGGGAAAGTTGGTGATGGGATGTCGCAAGGCTTCAAATGGTCCAGTGTGTGACCAGGTTTGTCATTACTATTATATATATATAGAACCCAGCCGTGTTTATAAGATTTGAGACCGGGAAAACTGATTTAGATATTGTACATTCTAAAAACGAATACAATAATTATTGTAAAGCTTATATATAAATGTTGCAATATGGATAGGACAACCAATCGAGTAAAGCTGGAAATGGCGTTTTTAAAAGTCCAGAAGGCAATATTAGAAATTCCAAACCTTGTGAAGTTGTTTCAACTCCATTAATGGGAGGGATAGAATCCACTAGTTACTCTTCTATCAACCAGTTTAACTCAGAAGACCCCACAATTGACTGGTCTAAGGTTGACAAATCGAGTTACATAGCTAAAGATGTGCCATGTTCTAAGCCTTCTGTCCTTCCTAGTAAGAGGAAAAGCAGCACTCTTGGTTCAAGAAGTAAACGCTTAAGAATAGAAACTGAGGATCAAATAGAGCTCAAACTTACATGGGAAGAAGCTCAAGGACTGTTACGCCCTCGGCGTGACCATGTCCCAAGTGTTGTGGTAATTGAAGGACACTCGTTTGAGGAGTATGAGGTATGCTTGTTATCCTTTTCCATCCTATTGAGTAGGTGTTCTTGTCGCAGTAGATGTTTTAACTCACTATTCTTCAGCATGGTTCTTTCAAAACATGGAAAGAACTTGTCTTATTGGTTTCTGGAAAGAACACACCGTCCACTGATTATGGATAACTACCTTTTGTTGCTCTAGTGTACCATGATATTTGTAACGAAAAGTTTCCTGAGCATGACTAACGTGATTCTCTGTTACAGGAAGCACCGATTATTGGGAGGCCTACAATTTTCATTACCAATAATGTGGGGTAGACACCGTTTCCTTTCTCCTAGCTAATAAGATCTTATTTTTGAGCGGTCAATATCATGTTTTATTCTGACAATGCATCTGATAGGACTTGGAATAATTTGCTTAATTCTTCTCTGAGCCTGCAAGGCTATGAACATGTTAAATGACAGGAATGCTACCATATGGTGTTAATAATATATATAATTCGAAGATTAATGTCATCTTTAAATACAGGATAATCTGCCTAAATCCATGGTCAAATAATAACCATCTACATTGTTTGACTTGCGGCTCCTTTTCTTGACAATATTTTTTGGTACTTGAAATAAGCTTGTTTAATTTCATGCATAGTTGTGTTGGACTTGTCCATGCATACATGTTTTCCATGTGAATGCCAATACCAATACCATGTTCATTTGTCAGTGAAAGGAATCAATGGGCTCAGTGTGAACGGTGTTCCAAGTGGCGTAAACTTCCTGAACATGCACTTCTTCCCTCAAGGTGGATCTGCTCCGATAACTTATGGGATCCCGAAAGGTACAATCCTCTTCAGTGAGTTATATCTTTAATATCGTACTTTTCCCCTTGGAACAGCTAATGACCAAGGCAATAAAACGGACTTTCTTGACATTTGTGCACATATCTATGCTACTAGGTCATCTTGTTCATCAGGTCAGGAATTAACTCTGCAGCAGCTTGAAGATATACTCTCTTCTACTAGTAATGGTATGAACAACTTAAAGCATAGTGAGATATATACCCTTTGTTTGGTACATATGTTTTGGACCTTAGAACTTGGTATATCTTTAGTTTGGGTGCAGTACTGCTTAAGGTTCAGCAGCATTCTTGACTTTTTTTCTGTCTATGATTAGATGGTTCAGAAAATGCCAAGGCCAAAAACAAAGATTCAGATCCCGTTGAAGCATCTGAAGGACTTGGTGCTCTTGCAAATGTTGTCACCCAGGAAAATCATGAAGCTTTTCCTTCCACCCAACAGACTACCACAAGGCACCCTCGACATAAGCCAGGTTGCACATGCATTGTCTGCAGCCAGCCCCCAAGTGGGAAGGGGCCGAAGCACAAAGATACATGCACATGCAATGTTTGCGATACCGTTCGGCGCCGCTTCCGAACCCTAATGGAGCGTCGTGAGAAGCGTCAATTAGAGAAGGAAGCAGAGACTGCACGAAAGAAACAGGAAGAGAAGATAGAGAACGAGGATGATCCACTAATAAGCAGTAGTAAGAAAAACAAAACCTATGCTTCAAGCCGTAAGATGATCAAGGAGAGTGATGAAAACGGAATTGGAAATAAATTGTCGTCATCCCCATTTAAAGGTGGAATTGACTTGAACATACAACCAGAAAGAGAGGATGAGCATTCAACTGTTCCAGATTTAGGAGACACAGCGAGGACCATGTCTCATGGGGAGAAACCACAAATGTTAGCAAGTTCTGATGGCTACATAGAATTGGTTGTCAACAAGAAAGGTGTAGGAAATGATGCAGGAGGAGCCGTGAAGCTTGAGAATGATGGTTCATATGGAGATGGTAGATACAATTTGGATACTGACCAGGACCACCCGGTGCCGACTCTAGTGCCGGTATCCACATCAACAACTGGTTAGTAAGTTTGTGACATACATAATCTGCCATGTTCACAGTGAGCCATTGTCTTAGCTTTTGTTTCCCTGTATATACTCATTCACAGTAGTAGCGTCATTCGCACAGATATCGTAAACCAACCGGCTTTTCCTTGTACATAGAGAATTTAAAGAAAAAGAGAGTAGGAGTTTGAGCTTGGTGTACTTGATTTCTGATTGAAGATGATATGTACGCAGCAGTCAGAAATATTTGTCCGCAGGCAGTGAGGGCTTAATTTCTGACATTTTTTTGGTCAACATTAAATAGGTGCGCTCCACTATGACATGTCAACAGGATGTATTCTGATGTGTATACAGTTCCTAAAATACGCTGAATTCAGAAACTTGTTGCCCCATTATATTCAACCTAATTTTTTTAATTTTGTCTTGTGAATGCACTACTGGACTTTTGGGGGCTTATGTTTATGCAGTCACGAATATGAACACCGGATTTGCCAAGTCTTCGTGTTCGCGAGACTAACAAGTATATTCAGATGAGATATCCTCCTTCCACGTTCTATCACTCTCAACTAATAAACCTAATTTCACGCAACCCTAGTCAACTGCTTAATAAACCATAAACTCTTTCAGCCAAAGACTAATCCCATCCAGCACTACCACATGGCAGTATCTCCACTAGTAAATGCTTTAATCTAGTGAGAGTGTTTCGCCTGCAAAGAATGTTTCTTCTTCTTCTTCTCCCGTTTGTCACGTCTTTAGTTAAAAACACTAGTAAATAACCTTCTTTCATCTTCAAATAAACGAAAACATCATAGCCAGCTTAAGCCGGCATAGTAATAATAAGTTAGTTAATTTTGCCGCCATTTTATAAAATTAGTTACCAACTTCTTCTCAACAATAATTATCCCCGTCTCTGTTTAAAACCCTAACAAACCTTTCCTCCCAACAAGACTTGTTCTCTCTGGAAATTCAAAAAAAAAAAAAAAAAAAAAAAAAACTCATCTGTTCAAAAATAAGTATGAAGAATCAAATCGAGCAAAAAACAGTACCAGAAATCGGAACTTCATCTCCTAAACTGCGAAGATCATCAAAGTCTCGTGAAGTAAGTTCAAGATTTCTATCTCCAACGTCAATGGAAAACGGATCATCACCAGATCATACATCATCACCAGTGCGTAGAAAGAGTAACGCATCGTCAACATCAATATCGTCATCATCATCGTTTGCTGATACACGAAAACATCGAAGCAGTGTCGATGAAATCATATCAAGTAAAGGATTATTATGGCCATCTTCTTCACCAACAACAGTAGCAAAATCCCAAAACCTAGATACATTAGGAGATCATCTTGGACATGAAAGATTAATCGAAAGAACCAAAATTGACATAAAACAAAAACCGTCCTCCAAAAATCTTAATCCATTACTTCATAGACAGAAAAGTTATTCATCTGAATTAAGTAGATTTGAGAAAGAAAATCATCTTCCAGTTTTTGGCGGATCATTGAGGTATGCTACTGGAAAACTTAGGCTATCATCAGGTGGAAAACAGAGTACCACTGGTACTAATTCAGCCAGAATTTCCACTACTTCTAATGTTACTCCTGGAAGATTATCAGTTGATGAGAATGCTTTGAGTTTAAATAGAAGATCTTCGTCGTATCTGAAAACTTCGGATTTCTTGGGGGATCTTTTAAGTTCCGAGTCTGAGCAATCAAGTGATCTTAGCTCAAGTTTAACATCTAATTCACGGGGAATCGATGTATCTTCTAGGTATTTGAATAATGATTCGTCAATAACAACGGCACAAAGTAGACTTAGTCGTGGTTCTTCGGATTCGCATATTCAAACGCCAGTAGATAATTCGACAAAGAATGGTATGATGAAGAGAGTAAATTCGATGACAGCGTCTGGATCGACGATCACTTCGAAATGGGCTTTGTCACCAGGTAGATCATCATTAGGTTCACCAGCAAATGAGATTAGTAATAAAGGGAAACTAACAGGGAATATGAAACCTCCAAATAGTCCTTCAAAATCAAAAGGTGTTGGCAATTTGATTAGTTTAGGATTAGAAATGTTTAAAAGTAAGAAAACTTCTATATCATCAACTTCGAATTCGTTAGGGCATGGGGGAATAGGAGAGAATGCTCATCAACTTAGACTTCTTCATAATCGATGGATTCAGTGGAGATTTATGAATGCTAAAGCTGATACTGTTGGTGCAAAAAGAAAGAGTCAAGCTGAGGTATGTAGATGCATATATGTTATAGTGTATGTAACTCTTAAAATGTGGGTTCATTAGGACTAAGTTTTGAAACAATTTTGAACACTAATCCCTAGTTATGTGTATATATTTGGTGAACAACAGAAGAACCTGTTAAATGCATCCACCAGTTTGTCAAATCTTCGATCTTCGGTAGTGCAAAAGCGAACTCAATTCGACAAAGAGAAACTTGAGTTAAAACTAAACACCATCCTCCAATCTCAGGTCAGACATTGTTGTTTTCCAATGGACTTCGTAAATTTACAACACCAGTAGTTTTATATCTATGTATTTTACTTGGAACTGTAGAAATTCAATTTGGTTTGAGTTGGACTATCAAAATCGCCTTTCTGACTGTCCCGGTCGAACTTGGGTTCTCTAAGGTAATCGAAATTTGCCCCACCGGGCTTGACATTTGGAACAACATTGATTGTTATGTAGGTTAAGCTATTGGAAGCTTGGGGAGATATGGAAAGGCAGCATCACTCTGCAATTTCTGAGACCAAGGATTGCTTGCATTCAGTTGTTTGTCGAGTTCCTCTTGTTGAGGGTGCAAAGGTATACCAATTTTTACTCCATATTTTGGTTTTGGAACCAACAGATATCCATATGTTTTCATTGTAAAACTCGAGTACTTACAAGTTATGATCGCAATGTTACAGATAGATCCACAGTTGGCTTCAGTTGCCTTAAGACAATCAATGGATCTTACAGCATCGATTAAGACAATGTTATCTGAATTTGCTCCTGCGGTAGGCCTTAATAACTTGCATTTCAATGTTGGATGTGTGTGATATATCATGTCTTTATATGGTGGATTTTTGATCTTGAACTTTGATTCTAGGCTGAGAAGACAGGGTCATTACTTTCAGAGCTGGCAGAAGTAGTGTCAAAAGAGAAGTTACTGTTAGAAGAATGTTTCGAATTATTAGGATCAGTTTCAACTCTAGAGGTAACAAATTTCTCTACCAACCGTCTACTTAGCAATTGCTTCTTCTGTTTTCATTTTAATCTTAAATGCATGCATAAAACAAAAACATCCCTATGAAGTATGAAAGATGTGAAGTCAACACGGAACTGAGAAAAAACCTCTAAAAATGATTGTTTGTATAGGGAAATACGAGTATAATACTGTGATAAAGCCTACAAATAAGTTCATGGTTTGCACATTTGGACTCAGCTTAATTATGTTAATTTTAAAGCAGCTGCAAAGAAAAATGAAAATGTTGTCAAATCCAGCTGGCCCATGTAAATGACTCTTGAGACCGTAAAATATCACATGTTTGCAATTCCAATTTTGTCTTGTAAATGTGTATTTGCTTCAATTACAGATGCAAGAGAGAAGCTTGAAATGTAACATTCTTCAGATGAAATCGCAGCAATAGCCAAGGAGCAACAAGAGGGGATAGTTGTCAAGCTAGCAGATGGACTTCCAAGCACATGGATCGAATCCAAACAACCAAGAAGTAATAAACCTTTCAAGCTAGACTTCGGTTTATCTAAGTCAAGCACATCAAATCTAACAACAACATCAATTAATAGAGAGGTAGTAATAACAGTAGATGTAGCTATTGTTGTAGTTAGGGTAGATTCATTTTACCGCCTTTGCTCTCTATTGTTGTTACATTTTCATAAATAGTACGGAATAACAGTCTTGCCGTCTTGGTATGCATTCGGATTGTCCAATTATCCTGCACTTGTCAATCAAGTTATCACGGGCACAAATGCATCAGCGGCTTTACTAACGTGATGGAAAACTGTTACCTCTTACCTGAGAGAACGATATTGCGTACTTCTCTATTGAAGATGACTGATATGGCAAGTCTGAAATTCCGTCAAACAAAACAACACGCCTCAAGTAACATTGCCCAAATTATGAAGCCATGACTGCTGGAATACTCACATGAACCACCAAAAAATCAAAGAAGGAAATAGTACCGATTCAAATCACTTCCCCCTGTTGCTTAGAATACATAACGCCACAAATAAGGCTAGCGACTTGAATTTTTATTTTATTTGATGTCCAATAGATTATCCCAAATCCAGCCAAATGATGTCCTAGTAAATTATTATGTGGAGGTAGTTATTATGGTTAGTGAAAAATGGATGACCGAATCAGACTTCAAGTTTGGTTGGTTGTTATCTCTTAATCACCTCAAACCTCTAATAAATTTACCTCATTAAGCCATTTTGCCTAATCCTCTGTCTTTTCAATTGTGGTCTGTACTTTTTAGAGGAAAAAAATTTGCTTCTCACCTTCTCTTCTATTCGCCCAAATTCTTCTCCAAACTCTAACAAACAATCAAGGAGAGAACAAAAACAAAACCAATACTAATAACAAAAGGAGCCAGAAGAATCACAGAAAAAAATGCACTAAGAAGAAAAAGAAAAGCAGGAGCCCCAAGCTTGGTTTATACACAGGAGAGAAGGAAAAAAAAAAAACACCACCGCCATTGGCACGCAGGATTCATAGAACAAGCTGGTCAAGATGAACGACCTGTTCTCAAGTTCATTCAAAAAATACACGGACCTGAAACAACAGGCCTACCTTGATGATATGGAGGCTGGGAAGGAGACTATAAATCTCGATAAATTCTTTGAAGATGTAGAGAGTGTCAAGGAGGATATGAAGGGTGTTGAGACGCTCTACAGGAAATTACAGGATGCAAATGAAGAAACCAAAACTGCCCATAATGCAAAAACCGTGAAAGAACTGAGGTCCCGAATGGATGCCGATGTTAACCAGGTCTTGAAACGGGTTAAAGTCATCAAAGGAAAACTTGAAGCACTTGAAAGATCCAATGCTGCTCAGCGAAAAGTTCCTGGGTGCGGGCCAGGGAGTTCTGCTGATAGAACAAGGTCTTCCGTCGTCAGTGGGTTGGGGAAGAAACTCAAGGATTTGATGGATGACTTCCAAGCGTTACGGGCAAAAATGGCGGCTGAGTATAAAGAGACAGTTGGAAGAAGGTATTTCACAGTCACAGGTGAGAATGCCAACGAAGATTTGATTGAGAACTTAATATCGAGTGGGGAAAGTGAGACATTCCTGCAAAAAGCCATTCAGGATCAAGGTAGAGGACAGATCATGGATACAATTTCAGAAATTCAAGAACGTCATGATGCTGTGAAGGAGATAGAGAGGAACCTGATTGAACTTCATCAAGTCTTCTTAGATATGGCTGCACTGGTAGAAGCACAAGGTCAACAGCTCAATGACATTGAGAGTCATGTTGCTCATGCTAGTTCATTTGTCAGACGAGGAACTGATCAACTCCAGGAGGCTAGAGATTACCAAAAGAATTCAAGAAAGTGGACCTGCATCGCCATATTGCTTGGGGCTGCGCTAATCTTTTTGCTTTTACTACCAATCTTGATACAACTTAGGCCTTTTTAGGTAGAGAGAGAACGAGATAGGCAAGGGGAGCACCTAACAGGCATCTGTTCTTAGTTCTTCAGAAACGGGAAAGAGGTCCCCCTGCTGCCGTCTTCTAGAAAATCAAATCAGCTTATCTCGACGGAACTCCAAGGATGTTCCAGCACAAGAAACAAAGAGAGGAGAGATGTTAGTAGAAAGCATCTCCTTTAAATCCTCAAGAAGATCGTGTTGGCAGCTTGTTCGAGCTTTTACCCTGCAATGTCATGTATTGATCACACAGAGGGATTATGTACATTGTTGTATTATATTACTACCATGAATGTAAAGATGTGAAAGGAGACTGTATCCAAGTATATCTAAACTGAATAGAGATGAACCAGAAATTAAACCGGAGCTTTTCTAGGCGACCTTTCCTTTTCTGGAGATGGACTTAATATGAATGCTCTTATGCTCCTCTAAATACAAAATTTATTTTTCAAATGTAGAACATCCGTCCAAACTGATATCACATTCACCATTTCAACCTGCCAATATATTATATTAACATAGCGGTTATATGTTCCTGGAAGCTCTGACTGTTACCAACGAGTTCATTAAGAATGATTAGGAGGTTCAGCATGATCTTTCAGTTGTTACTGCTCTCATAGCTAGTTAAGTGAAGACCAATGGCACGTTGAAACATTAATAATCGATCTTAAACACCTGATTTTAAAGGGCCTGAAATAAATGTTATTTCTCAAAGAAACACAGAAAATGTTGTTATGACAGCTATCAGTCTTTAATAGTTGAAATCATACATGTAGCAAGAGTAGAATAAACAAGCCGGTTGACAAAACACACAAAATATTGTTCATTATCTGTAACAAAAGAAATCATCTCATTTTAACCCGTTTCAATACTCATAAATTGTTACAGTACCAGTTATATTGCTCCAAGCAGTCATCCTTCCGGATAACATAAACCGCAAAAAAGGAAAAAAAGAAACCAAACGAAAATAGACAATGCACCATTCTATTTACAATCTTTCTCAAACCTGATTAAGACCCAAGATTAGGCAACGCTGCCATGAACAAGTTATAAGACGACTCCAAATCGAAGTGAAGTTGCCTAGATTGCTGTTCTGTCAACTCATCTGCAGCCCCCATTTTCGATAATCTGGCAATCCACTCCTTCATCTTCACCCTTCCTTCAAAATCTGGTGGCAGTATACTAAGCTTATTGAGTGATGCCAAAAGATCAGCTAGTACTGGATGAACCTGGTCCACAGCATACATATTCAGTTTCAGAGTGTCCATGGCAGTTATAAAATATTGAACACACTCCGCAACAGTTGCTGCAGATGTATTGTTAGCACCAGCAGAAGCTTGACGATGCTCAACAGTTGCAGGAACACCAGAAGTGACCAGACGATTTAGAGCAGCAGGGCAATCCATCTTGTAAGTATCCATAAATCGATCAACGCTTGGAACAATAACTTTTAAAGTTGATGTCAAGGTTTTAAACTGAGCAAGCAACTTCAAACATTCAGGTTCATACTCCGCTGAAGAAATCAAATCACGAACATAAGCCTTTTCCAACTTCTCAGTAGTTTTAATGATGGCATAAAGATCTGCAAAGTTGTCATACATTTCCCTATCTCGTTTATCATTCCAGAGCTTCACCTCCATTGAATTGAGTTGTGATCACCTTCTTAAATCAGTTATGCTTCAAATTCTACTTCTAATGATCAAAATCTAATTAGGGGTTTCTATTTCCTAGGGTTTTTTAGTTTTGTTTTTTAGTTTTTTTTTTTGTTTTCTTCTTACTTTATCTTCTGTAGTTGTGTACCTTTGGAGAAGTAAAATGGGTCACGCGCATTAGGGGTTTCTTGCTTACAACTGTAAAAAAAAATCAAGAAGAAAATATCAAAACTTCAGATTACATCAAGAAAAGTTAAAATTGCAAGAATATTTGAAATTCAATGGCTGTTTTGGATGATTAACAGGGTAATTGTATACAAGGATGAAAGCTTTACTCATGGTGTAAAGTATATCGATACAAACGAGTAGTTTTAGCCTAAATAAATAGTAGAAGTTTTTGAGCAACCCTAGATAGTAATGAAGATATTATATGTAATTCTACACACTATTACATGATATCTTTGCTCAGAAAATCAACAGATCTAATGGAGGAGAGAGAAAGAGATAACTTACATGGATCAGGAAGAATCGACTTCCCAGATTGCTGCAGGTAAGAAGAAGATTTTTAAGAATAATAATGTTTTGCAGTGCGAGAGAAAGGGGGGTTAGGTTGCGTGTGTGTTAGGGAGGGAGAGAAGCAAACAAGTAAACGCGTACAATTCCCGGAAAGTATAGTAGTACAGAACCAAACCGGTTTGTGGTTTTGGACGCTCTTCTATGTGCCCCAAAACACTATTTTACCGAAGTTGGTTAAATCTACCCTTAAATAAACTTTCCGAGCCCCCACATTGAAAGGTGATTAAACCCCGCTTTAGACGGTCTTATGGGGATGCCCAAGGTCTTTCCAAAGGAAAAAACCGTCACCTAAAACCCCTCTTCCCGCTAGCCTTTCCTAATGTGCGGGAATCCCAGCGGGAGAACTCCGGATACGGCTAATGGTTAACCGTTCTAAAAAAGCGTAAAACGAGAAGTGGTTAACCGTTTTTCATGGGAACGGATAATGATTATCCGTTTTGTGCGATAAAATCCGGACAACCGTCTTCCGTCTCTTGACCTTTATCTCTGATTTTCTTCGCTCCCTCCGATCAAATTTGAAGAACCACGAAGACAGTGAGTTCATGAACAATCCAGAATGATTTCTCATTTACTCAATTTGAGGTTTATAAACAGCTCTAATCATCAATCAAACTACCCAATTAAGAGAACTAATCGGTGTAGAAAGAACACCAGCAAGACCTTCACCAGCCAAAGTATTGAAGAGATGAAAAGCAAGATTTTTCATCAAGAGAATTTATGAGCAAAACCCCTTTCTGTTCTTTATTCAACACCATCACTCTTCCATCATCACCAGTTGTTCTGCTCCAAACCCATGTCTCCAAATTCATTCACATATCTAACCCATGACAGCAACAATCATTTCCTCGTCATCATTTCGCTCTATTCTTGAAGTTGTTGTAACAAAATGGAGAGACCTAAGGCCATGGATGTCAGTTCAGAAGAACAAACAAAATTAATGGGGATCAATCGATTTGAAATTAGAGATGAGAAAGGGGATCTGGTGCAATTGAAACAACGGTTTGTGTTTGAATTCGAAGAGACAACGAGAAGGGAATGGAAAAATCGATAATTCAGAGGTTCATGAAGATACATCGAAATCGGGAAGGAAACATGGTAGGATTATCCATCCGGTGGTTGTAGATGTTTCTGCTGCAGGAAAATCCTGTTTAACCTATGCCTGAAACGGGCAATGGTTGCACGGGTCATGGGAAGTTGACTGGTCAAGACAGGGGAATGGATAATGATTATTTGTTTCATAGTTTTTTAAGAAACGACCAACCATTTTTCGTTTTTTTTCATCAAAAACGGGCACTCACTACCGTTCACAATATAAATAGGGAACTACCACTGGCGCTAGGCTCTTCCCATACTGATGTGTAAAGGCATTTGGGAAGACCTTGGGCATCTCCATAAGACCCGGTCTTATATTGTCCGAATAAGAAAGATTGGGCACAGGTTTTTTTTTGGAGGGACACTTGGCACATCATAATTGGTGTAAATATTTTAGGGTCATGAAGACCTACTTTGTGAATGGATGTTCTAACTAAAAATAAGTGCGATGGATAATGTTCACATCATTTGGACGGCCAGAAAAACACTAATTCTTTGTATGAAAATACTAAATACAATTCCCTAAATTACTAAAATACCAAATACAAAGCCAGAAACAATTCCTAATATCAAACTACAAGTATCTTCTTAGTTTTTTTTTTTTTTTTTGACTTGAAATCTTCTTTGTATTTTATTTTTTTTGACTTGAAAAGGCAAAATATATATTAAGAATTCTTAGTCACCAAAGAGTGACCAAGAGGCAAAATTACAAATATGCTTGCATCAAAGCATCCCAATTACATATCAATGTAGATAAACTATAATTCTCAAAGATATCGGTGTTTATTGTCCAATTGAACAACAAACACTTAACCTCAGTAATAATCTGATCCGTAGTTTTCACCACATTGTTATAAAATCTGTTATTCCTTTCTTTCCAAATACACCATCAGATTGTGAAAGACAAGTAACCCCACAATCTCTTAATTCCGTTTCTGCTCTTTATATGGAAATACTATATACAATTTCCTAAAATTAAAAAAACTTCATAATCGTCTCATAATATTAAAGCTCAACCACAGACTCAAATAACATAGGAAATGAACAAAAAAAATGGATATTGTGTTATCTCTCTATACGTACTCGGCTCTCAGCAAATCTCTATCAGACTCGCTATCAATAAAGTCCCTTTAATTATTCACGTTAAATACACCTTAATTACCAACATATCATCTCCCAACTTGGGATAAACTAAAAAGATTAGTTGTATGTTGAGAGTATTGTATTTCTCCAATAATTGAACGAGTTTAATTATTTCCAGACTCATAACTCATTGACATGCTTGAGCATAAAATCATATATGCGAGTAGATATGAGAGAGAGAGAGAGTCCGCGGATCATTCCAACCCGAGTTGACTCAACCATGGGAGAAGAGACAAAGATGATGCAAGTAGAATGAAAGACTTTTGAAGTAGGGAAGATCAAGATAGGGAGGAATGATAGATTGTGACTCGAAGAAAACGGTAAAGAAGGTAAGAGATTCTGGATCTTATTCTCTATTAACATTGCTAAATAGATCAAGGAAATTTTGAAAAAGCTCGTAGCAAAGAAACTCAGGGAGAATGAAAGGAGATGGACGATATGAGAGGGTGCTTTTTCATTTCTCGTTGAATTCAGGAAAAATGAAAAGGGAGAATATCTCAAGATTGCTCGCCATGATGGAAGTAAACAGAGAAACAATTATGTGTGTGTGCCCAAAGGTACCAATGATGGGGGATGGTGGAGTTTGAGAGAAATTATATAAATCCAGCTTGGAAACAACTCTAAAATATTCAGACAATCCCTTCTGAAAAAAAATGTTGAATCAATCATAAATAAAACAAATACCTCAAACATCAAATCCAGAATGTGTAGAGAAATCTCAATCACAGTTAATGACAATATGACATGGAACAGACTTGCAAAGGCAATCTCAAAAAAATTGAAGTGGCATAGATTCTTGAAACTTATAATTCCAGGAGAGAAGAGTGTTAATTGTTTTTCCAAATTCCGATCTAGTTACTTATCATGAAAGCAATCATCATAAATAACTAGTATGAAACCCGTGTTACGCACCGGGTGTGATAGAAATTGGTTTCCATTTGGTGAGGCGGGGCTTCGCCCCACACCCATCCTAAAAGGGGTCCTAATTAACAACTGCAGTGCATAATGAAATCACAAATTATTATTTAGTATGTTAATAGTTGGGACCAAATTTATTGATTACATAATGTTTAAAGTTTTGGGGATTAAGAAATCCCTCTTAAAGAAAATGAATTTGAAAATTTATACCAACCTTTGAAATTAGCAAGTAGTTTATAGCATTGCCAACATTAGTACTCTAGAAATAATTGTTGAGGCTAGATTTGAAGTCTGCTGCTTAAAGTAGCACTACAATACCCTTAGTCTTGCTATATTTTCGAATGCACTTCTTGGTTAATCAATTTTTGCAACTTAAAAGTAAATAAAGAAAATCATAATAAAATTCTACCTCAAAACCCCAATAATGGGTTCCAACTCGGCCAAATCTTGTTTGTATGTCACCTGTTATACATTCCCAACCTATCTTACGTACCATATCATGTACTTGTGTTTAGAATCAAACGCCAACTCACTGCTCCCACATGCTCCAACTCAATGTAGTTAAATGAAAAATCACACTCACTATATAGTTGTATCGATATATGATATTAGAGACGCTAAAAAGAAACAAGATATTAATATAAAATGGATTACGAACTCTAAATAGTGCAAAACATATGAAGTGCTTCTCATCGAAGAAGATATAATCACAGAAATACACTGATATGGATTTTTTTAGAGATCATATACTTGCGTTAAGCTCCAACTCGACGAAGTTAGATGAAAAATCACACTCACTATATAGTTGTATTAATGATATTAAAGACACTAAAAAGAAACACGGTTTTAGTATCAAATAGATTGCCAACTCTAAGTAGTGCAAAAATATGAAGTGCTTCCTGTCGAAGAAGATGTAATAAAGGAAATGCGATGATATGTCTTTCTTCAAAAATCATATACTTTCTTTTAAATCATGCGGCCAACTCAACTTCTCCTCCAGGATCTAACTTCATGTAGTTAAATGAAAAAGCAAACTATCTATAGTTGTATAAATATATGATATTATAGATACTAAAAAGAAACATGACGCTAATATAAAATTGATTGCTAACTCTAAATTGTGCATAACGTATGAAGTGCTTCCGTCGAATAAGATGTATCCAAGGAAATGCATTAATTTTGATATCTTTCTTCAGAAATCATATATTGCGTTAAGAATCAGGGCAACTCAACTGCGCCTCCAAGCTCCAACTTCCCGTAGTTAGATGAAAAATCACACTCATTATATAGTTGTATCAATATATAATATAAAAGACACTAAAAGAAACATGATATTAATATAATTTAGATTTCCAACTTTAAATAGTGCAAAAATATGAAGTGGTTCCCGTCGAAGAAGATCTAACCAAGGTAATGCACTGATATATCTTTCTTCGGAAATCATATACTTGCGTTAAAATCAAGCGGCCAACCCAACTGCTCATCTATGCTCCAACTCTATGTGGTTAAATGAAAAATCACATTCACTATACAGTTGTATCAATATATGATATTAGAGACACTAAAATAAAACAAGATTTAATACAAAATAGATTGCCAATTGTAAATAGTGTAAAGCATATGAAGTGATTCCCATCGACGAAGATGTAATTAAGGAAATTCAATGATAAATCTTTCTTAGGAAATCAACATGTTTCCTATCTGCTGGTGTGAGGCATTGATTTTAATTGTTTAGATTGATTGGCAAATTTGATGTCCGTGAAAAATTGAACCTGCACAAAGTACTTGTCTTCAAGAAAAAACTTGAACAATTTTCAGAGCATGGATTCACAAACATCTTCTAATCCCTCTTGTAACAAAAATAGATCCTCAAACATGGCTCCCAAGACGTGGTTATTAGTAACCATTTTTTTTTAAATCCTGAATGGAATCAAAATAAGTAAAACCAGACTAAAAATCAATTTTACAAAGCAACAACGAATCATCAATCAAATAAACAAAGAAAAACATCGTACATTTCAATATACATGTCGAAAATAATAGTTCTCCCGGGCATATAGGAACAAAGATAGCTTCTTCAGTCCCTACGAAGGAAGAAACAAATTCCGAGTCTGATGAAGACCAGCCTCTAAATAAGTCGGTCTTCCGTTTAAATTTGTTCATATTTGCCTAGTAGCCAACATGAAAACTCATTGTATATATAGTTCATGATTCATGATTTACATCGTACAACTTAATCATCTTAAGTTCTGAACACATCATTTTTAGATATAAGTGCAAATTACTACATATGGGGCAACATTCAGGGACCCAATAGAATAGAAAGGGGATTTAAGGGGAGAAGAAGAACAACTGGAATAAGAGGATATGAAAAGTGCAATTGGTATAGTTGGACTGAGAACTGAGATATCTTATCAATAAGTTGTTCAAATCACAATAAGTTGTTCAAATCACGGAGAGTAAAACTAAACATGGAAAATAAACAAAGGTCCTACGACGAAAAGAGAGAAAAACATCTAAACGCTTCAAAAACATCATTCCATGAACTATACGTACAATGAGTTGGCTACTCATCAAATATGAACAAATTTAAATGGAAGACTGACTTATTTAGAGGCTGGTCTTCATCTGACCCAGACTTTGTTTATTCCTTCGTAGGGACTGAAGAAATTATCTTTGTTCTTATATGCCCGGGAGAACCATTATTTTAGACATGTATATTGTAAAGATGTTTGGAACCTTCGTGCAGGATCTGTGAGAACCCAGGTACCATCGAAACTTGCACACCAACCTAGGAAAAAAAACATAGTGTTAAATTATGAAACATTATACGGTTTCATCAGTAACAATTATTATACTTGAACATATGTTAAGACCCCTAACCCACTCAACATCTAGGATGCAATGTGTGATGAACCAACTTCTAGATGTCATATCAGCGACAAAAACAGTGGAAGTTGTGTTATCTTCCGCTTTAAGGCGCGAATACAACTGGTCACCAGGTTGATAAAATAACAACTGGATTTGTATCAATGCGGATGATATAATTTTTTTGGAGGAACTTAACCCGTGCGCAAGCATCACTCTTCACCCAGTCGAAACCAAGTATGGGAAGGATTTTGAGAGGACCGACCATACATGCGTGAGGCGGCATGATGGTGTAGGTGCTGTATTCCGTTCCCTCACGAAAGCGCGATCTGGACCACTCAATTTGACCAGAAGCAAGAGGAGTGATCGAGATCGATTTTGCGATAAGAGTTTGATACCGCAAGAAGCCGCGCGCCATACTCTTTTCCGTGCGTTTTCCAAGATGACCTAGCTTGGTCTGGTCTTGGCCGGTTGGTTTGGCGTGAAGATGGTAGGCTGATGTTCACGCCCATGTCTCACCGTCCCATGAAAACGTGATCTAAGCCACCCACCGTCCCAAGAAAGTTGAGTGGTCGAGATCGATTTGCAATTTGGGAAGTGTATCCACGCATGTTTGAGCGGGCGTTTTGGATTGTCCGGGCGTGATAGGCCTTGGCCGACCGCATGAAGAGGTAGATGGGCCCACGGTGGTCATGCCGGTATGACCGGGACCTGCTTAATCTAATATGTGACCCTCCATTCGTGCTTGGAGAAGATGGACGCGCGTGATGGCTTGAACCCTAATTTTGGCTTTCAAAGCCGCGACCATGCTATTTCAAAGGACGAATGTGTTGTAACCAACCATGGTTGGTTTTGACCGATTGGTCAAGTGTGTAGGCGGTCACATGGTGATTGTGTCGACATGCTCACGGGCCCTTTGAGTTCCCATCTACACCCTCCATCTATACCTGCGAAGATGGATGGTTGAGACTGCTTTTCAAGACATGTAATATGCCGCAAACCCTACTTAGGTTTTCCGCCCATAATGCTTGGTATGGACGGTTTCTTGGCAAGCAAAGGCCAATGGTCGACCATGCGGGTCGGGCCGTGTGTATTCCATACCGCTTGGGGGTGATGGAATTGATCCGTGGTCATCCAATCATGCTTGTGGAGTTGGATGACCGCGATCGATCATATCCGCAAGCTAAGGCCGTGTGTATTTGTAACGGATATTATCATTGCCACACACCGAGAGGGGCTGCTACCTTGCTACACCTAGGGCACGAAAAGATAGTGTGCAGGCCTCTATTATACTCTGCATGGGCTTACAAAACCAAATGTCACCTGCATCGCGGTTCATTGAGAATTTTCCGTTTTCAAGATTAAATGAGGGATTATGATCAAAATGTTGGTTTCATGTTGGAACCTTTTCACGTACCTTGGAAATCACATATAAAATCAAATCTTTGGAATTATCATAATGACTTATCCTCTCAAATCTAAGTTGTCTCTTTTCAACAAATCCTAATACCTGTGGAAGCACCTATTCTCTCGCTTTACTTGTTCTTGTAAGATCTGTAAAATAATGTTGTTTGATACGTGAGATTTTAGGCTAGCGGTGGAAGTACACCCAAAGACATTAGCATCCTGCATAAATGGCCGCAAAATTAATCAAAATGAATGATATATAAGTCAATTTAACACCGCATAATATGTTGTGCATAACATGGTAATACTATGAGAAAAAATGAATGCATAAAATTTCTCAAGAATCAAAAAATTCTCGGAACGATTGCCTGCTTACATGCATCAACAGTTAAGCGACGCATTATACCTATGGGAGGAGCAACTTTCCATGATACCCAGTTGCTTGGTACATTTTCTTGGTTTGATCTCAATGGTTGTTGATAACTTTTTTTAAACACCTGAAAATATAGATTTATACTCATACCTATTACACTTTCCATGTTTTTTCAACATCAAGTACAACATCCCACACTTCAAGTGGTTCGGAAATAGAGTTTACTAGCTTAAAGGGGTTCTCACATTTGTATCCAAGTAGGATTCTCTACTTCACCGGTAACTTAGCAAAGAACCATTTCCTGTATCAAACAATAATAGCTAAGTTATTGTGCATGATGGGAAGGTCTCTATACTATTGAGTCTTGCTAACATGAGTCTCTACAGTAATAAAAAAAACTTACATGAGTATAGAAAGTATATTTCCCGAATTACAGTTGATAATCGTCATTTTTCACCCACTCAGCTGCATTTTTCCGTTGTTCATGGAAGAATGCATCCATGCAACGAACATTTCCTTTTCAAGTAAAACGACTATACAAATCAGTACGATCTATTTGCTTTTTGGTACAATGAAGTTGATGTGCTATCAACCTATTCATTCTCAATTAAAAAAAAATTAACCTATTTATTCACAACTATGCAGAAGTAAAGGCAAAAAGACTGAAAAGAGGTTCTAAGCATAAGTTACACACCTTGTTCCCAGATTTATATTTATACATGTCCTTTCCGTCTTGGAAAAATGATTCTGCTATAAAGTGATCAACCTGGATAAAATCCATAAAGCATATCCCGTAGTCATTGAATGGAAAAACTTAGATGACTCATAGAAATTCTATATTTAAAACAAAAGTGGTGTTTTCTATATATATGAGATGTGTAATTTGAATAAGTAGGCTTCAGATAGCTCCTCCTCTCCATTAAGCCAATTTTAACCCCATGCATACTTGGATTATTTTATGCATCGGTTTTATCAACCCAAAAAGAATTTTTAATCGCCTCCTAATGCTTAAAGGGGAAAAGAAAGTTCAGAAAATGTAATCATACTACGACACTCTAAATTTATTTTCAGAAATTAAATGTTACAAGAGAAAGTTAAGATAATACCTTTGACTAATGTTGTTTGGAGGGACTGATTATGCTCACTCGAAGAAATAGAACCAAGTTAAGGTTTCAGAATCTCCATTTTGTTGATGAACTTTTTGTATCTGACCCGAAATTTTCCAAGAAATTTTACACTTTAGTAAAATATGAACGATAAAAACAATCACAAACCACACACAAATTGTACATTTATGCCTAAAAATAAACAACAGTTAGTACATTTACCCCTAAGATATAGATAAAATTGGTTGCATATATAAAATGATCCGTCTTCTGTAATAAAATTGGTTGCAGTATCTATATCAATATTCACACGATAGGAATATCATAATTGTTGGATCAAAATTAACAACATATCCTCGAATCCTAGATGCTCTTGTATGAAAAACCAAACTACGTTTTTATTCTACTACCTATACAAATTTACATAAAAATCTCCAACGTCACCAAGATCACAATTTTGGGTCTAATTATAAGCATATACACGTACCAAATTTATGAAAAAAGCTGTTTTAAACCCTCCCAACTCCACTACGGTATTATTACACAAATAATGTTATCTCTAAAGGGCCTTATGGATTAATTTATCACAGTGCTGTGATGCAAATATTATACATTAGGAATTTGGATTTCCCAGTTGAAAATGCATTGAGAAATTTTATTAATCAGTAGACCAATAAAGACACAACTTAGCGAAGCACATGTTTGCAACAAAGTAGTTCTCACATGACTCAAAACTCACCAGAAGATGTATTAAGGAAGCTTACAGGGTTGCAGATAAATAGTACTTACCATTTTTTTTTATTCAGACGTCTAGTTGATTCAGACATGCTTACCAACCAAGCTTATTTTAGGAAAACTAAATCAATCTGCAATAAATGTTATCATAAGTTTAAGAAATACAACTGATTTTGATAAGAGATTTAACTCATACTCAAAAATAAGTAGCAAGAGTGAGAACCTGAAGCCAATAAAGAAAACTTTTATTAGACAATCTCCAAACTAACATGTCCAGCTTTCTAGCATGAAGCCAATAAGCGCCATTTTTTTCCCATCTACTTAGTATAGTTTTTAAGAGCATCAAAAGTTCTTTTATAAATATACATAAAAGTGAGGACATTACAATCACTTCCCACTTTAAAGGAATGTAAAGGAAACCGCAATATAAGCTACACATACTTCATTGGTAATTTTTGAGGCAGGGGTCTGCGGCTGCCTAACCCCCTTGAGTTTTTCAAAGAATATAAAAAATAAAATAGTAGAAAATAAATATATCAAAGGGACCATTATTGAAGAACTTAATGCATGATGAAGCTTATACAGTGTACGTGAAGAAGATGAGTCAAAGAAGGAAAAAAATATTTGTGCAGAGCTTCTTGTGATGACAGAATCGATCAATCCTATCAACCCTAATTAGGGTATTCGGGGAATATTTAATCACCGTTATGTTGAAAATACATACCTATCCTTGGTGATTCTAGACTCGACATCACATAAACATCCCAAAACTGATTCTGTCCCGCAAGGCCGCACAAAGCACAGCTTTGGTACTGCTTATGGACCAATGGACTCGGTTTCTCCATGTGTCTGGAACCGCAGACAAATTTATATCCAAGCTCGGGTTATATGCTTGATTCATATCCCGTAGCAAACTTAAAAAAAAAATCTATACAAATCACCTAATGTGGAAGTTCACAGAGTGCTTCAAGCAAATTAGATCATGCAAAAACTCAAAATTATGTTCACAAAACGATTCAATAGGTAATTAAAATTTAAATGGTTTCGATCTATTCATGCAGTTCGATAAATATTTTCTTGTGGCTCTATATTTTTGTGACCAGTGTTCTTGTTAATCAATGTGTAAAAACACGAACTACAAAAAGATGCAGGAACATGGAACAAATATACGACCACATTATTGTTCACATTCACAAAAAAAATATACATCCATCAGTACAACTTAACGAGATCCAAAAAACTACACAAGGAACATAAAGGTTGGCATTACTTGGATTGAATTTTCAAAGTGAGGACAGGTGAGCCTTCAACAATTGGTAAGCAATGTGCATACTCTTTTAGACGTTCCTCCTAGCTCCATAGGATGGTATTGGAGGCATTAGGGGCATAACTCTTTGTTTCTATTATATGAAAAGTGGTTATCTCCAATGTACACTGGAATATGATGTTCTGTCTTCAGAAAATGTTAATAATTAGCTTTTCAATTAGCTTACCATCATACAAAAAAGAGGTACCAAAATCAGAGTTAGTTGTACTAAATGACCTTCCATTAACTTCCAGCTAAAACTTAACTTTACCTGAGTAAACCCCAACTGAAGCTCTAATCTTATTTTAATACTTCTTTTAACTGCACCACATTTTATCCATTCTCATACACCATTTTTCGTAGAATCAAATAAGCGGAAACGATGGAAAAAAGGAATAATTGAATCACGGTTTTACCTTTGAGATTTAGAAAGATGAGATCGATTGATTTCGTTGGAATAGGAGACGGTAGAAAAATAGAAGAGAACAGAATTAAGGTCTTGATTTTGCGAGAAGGGTGCAAATTTTAGTTAATCATAGGTTAATAAACATGTCATATTCTGGAAACAGACACCTAAAGGTCCAAAACAAAAATCAAACAAACACCTAAACATCGTTTAATTTGTTCATGATACAGATTTTAGTTAACGATAGACTAATAAACTTGTCAGAATGACATAGATTAGGAAGAAGGAAACAACATATTGTGTTCACTTGATTACCCGACAACAACTTACTTTAGCAGTTTAAGATGGTTTGTGCTTCAGACGATCTCGTCTCCAATTCAACCCCTGATTGTTTGTAACTACAACAAAATTAACTTGGAAAGGAATCAAAAATTAGTATCTTGCTCAATAAAATGAAAAAAAATACATAATCACTGAGACCATATTTCGAAGAGGATGTAAGCCCAAAAAGTAGCAATAGTGAGAGCTTACCCAAATCCTGCAAACAAACACCTAAACATTCATAAAAATAACAAAAAAATAAAAATGAAATTGTACACAAAAATATTAAACTTCCTAATAAAAAAGGTGAAGCATTTTTTCAGCGACAAATGAAAGAAGAGGAAATATATAAGGGAAACGGGAAAACAGAGGAAAGAAGATTAAGGCTATAGTTTATGTGCAACTTATATGATGAGGAAGCGAAGCGCAGCCTTCTAATCGCCAAAATCCCACCTTTAGGCATATTAAGAAATAAATCTAGGATTTCCATATTTCGCTAAATACTTCAACATAAAAATCTAGGAATTAAAGATGCATAAATATTGTGTTTAGGTAAGTAATCTGATTATAAATATTAATTTCGATTATTAATTCATATAGTAATTTTCAAATGTTGTTAGATTTTAATTCAAAATACTCGAAATATAAATATAAATATGATTTTTTAGATATTCGAAAATATAAATATTAATTTTAGATACTATTTAATATACTGTAATTTTTAGATTTTTTTTACCCTACAAACGATCCAAAAAATATAAATATGATTTTTTTTACACCATAAATATGTTTACTCGATTTTTTAGATTTTTATCGTAAATATCCAAAATTAATATAGTATTTATTTATTTATTTGGAAATACTGGAAATTAATATAGTATATTTTAGATTTGTTACCCTATAGAGGATCCACAAAATATAAATATAATTTTTTTACTCCATAAACATGCTTGTATTTTTGGTCCAAATTAATATACTATTATATATATATATATATATATATATTGGATTTTTTTCTTTAATACTCAAAATTAATATTTTTTTTTTACCTTACAAAAGATCCAAAAAATATAAATCACATTACTTTTTACCCCATAAATATGTTTACTCCATTTTTTGGATTTTAATCATAAATGTCTTAAATTAATATAGTAGATTTCTTTATTTTCTGGATTTTAATAATAAATACGTGAATTACACGATTTTTTGGATTTTAATCATAAATGTCCGAAATTATTTAATATAGTAGTTTTCTTTATTTTCTGGATTTTAATAATAAATACGTGAAATTAATATAGTAATCTTTTTAGAAAAATTCGACGGTCATGATTTTAAAAAAATCATGTAAACTCGGTGTAATTATGCGTAATAATTTTAGGTCGTCCAATAAAAGATCTTGGCCATCTAACGGCTAGACATATCGAATAATGAGGGTCGTCCGTCGGATGTGTACCAACCACCTACCCAATCTACACCGCATGTTGTCAGATAAACACACCATATTTTATGAAATTTCATCTGACGAATACGAATAGTTTTTCTCCGAGCCAATAAGAACGCGCGGTTACGCTCACCAGCCAATAGGATGGAGAGCAAGCTCCACCAATGCTACATTTATTATGGAGTGAGAGATGGGATTGAGTTTTTAGGTTGTTAATTTCTTTTATTTTATTTTTTGATACTGAAGATGGGAATTTTTATTAACTAATGGGAGAAATTACATTATTCAGGTCAGCTTGTAATGTTGCCATTATAAAGTTTGGTGGATGCTGAGTCCATCTCATACTTAAAAGAAAAGTACGTGCATGTTTTGCCAGTTTATCTGCTGGACTGTTATGCTTTCTATTGATAGACTTGCAAGACCATAGTGGATACTTGCTAAAAAGGCTAACGATATCTAAAATCCTATTATGTAATTCCCATCTGACTTGCTGAAAGCTTCCTTTGGCTGCTGCAACCACATTCTGAGCGTCTAGTTCAAAACACACTTGTTGTATGTTCAGCTCCTCTGCCCATAACATAGCTTGCATCAATCCTTCTATCTCTGCGTGTTCTACGTCTAGGTGTCCACATTCATGGATGCAACGTCCCTGCTCGAATGCACCTGCAGAATTATGAAGGATTAGTCCAATGCATGTATAATTAATAGATGAAACAGTTTTAAAGGAGGCATCACAACATATGGAATAAGTATTAGCATCATGTGGTATCCAATTTGTTTGTGTATCACTAGCAGGCATGTTGATACACAATGCTAGCTGTTTTTTCCTCATAGATGACCCTGTCATGTTGTTCAAGTACTTAATGTTACAGATGACTTCAACAGGGTTAGGTTTTTTTCCATCAAAAACACTCATGCACCTTTCCTTCCATATTTCCCAGCTTGCATTTGCCATTTTCACTATCCAGTCTGCATCTATTTTGGTAAATTCATTTGTAAACCAGCTTATGATCCATCTGTCTATACTCATATCAGCAGCTCCCATACTTCTTCTAGCACCAGGAATTGAGGTCCATACGGCCTTAGCAAAAGGGCAATCCCAGATGATGTATTTAGTTGTCTCTTCTACTTGATGACACATACTACATTGTTCTCCTCCAAACCGTGTTACTCTGCCCATGCGTTCACTTGAAGGTACTGCATCATTCATGCATCTCCATAAAAAGGTTTTTATTCTTGGCAGGGTATCCAAGTTCCAAAGCTTTCTCCATATTGTCGCCATATCTGCATCATAGATCTCAGCCACATTGGTTTTGATGTCTACAAGATTGTTGTAGGCAGAATTAACCGTAAAGTTACCGTTCTTCGTTAGGGTCCATATTAGTCTATCTGGTGAGTTTGCTGGGATTCTCATGTTTAGAATCTTGTTAACATCATCAGGGGAGAAAAGTTGTTGAAGGACTGCAACTCTCCAAGTTTTGGTATCTGAATCTATGAGGTCACTTACAGTGCTGTAGTTGACTGCCACTTCAAAGTCAGCAATGGAGATTGGCGGTTCTTGTTTTCCCATAATCCAATTATCCTTCCAAGTGATTATCTGCTTACCATCACCTACAATCCAGAAACTGTACTTTTGAACAAATTTCACTTCTCCCTGTATACTTTGCCAAGCATATGTTGAATTCTTTTTCCTTGTTGAGTGCAGCACTGAGGTGTCTGGAAAATTTCTTCCTTTCAAAGCTTTAGCCCACAATTGGTGAGAATTATGGCAGAGTCTCCAAACTGACTTGGCTAGCAAAGCCTTGTTAAAACATTTTAGATCTCTGAATCCCATACCACCAACATCTTTGTGACTGTTAACTTTGTCCCAAGATATGAAGTAAACTCCTTTTCCATCCTATTTTTTCCACCAAAATTTCCTTTGCACCTTGTCCATTTCCGTAATTGTTGATTTTGGTATTTTAAAGACTCTCATTTGATGAGATGGCATAGCATTTAAAACATGCTTTACCATAACTGATCTGCCAGATTGTGTCAGAAACTTGCCATTCCATCTGAGTAGTCTAGACTTCATTCCTTCAACCAAGGAAGAAAAAGAAGCGGTCCTTCTTCTATTAAGAAACATTGGAATACCCAGATATTTCTCATCGAGAGACATCTTCTTCATTTTCAATCTTCTTAACAAGATTCTGCAATGTCTTGAGTGGAGATGCTTTGAGAAGAACACTGCTGATTTCTGGAGATTTATTTGTTGACCTGAAATGGAGCTGAAATCAGATATTATTTGCAGCAAGTTGTTGACATTGTGTAAGTCAGCTTTCACAAATAGTAAGCAGTCGTCTGCAAAAAGGAGATGTGAAATTGGAGGTGCATTTTTTGTTATCTTTATGCCCTGGATCTTCTTTTCATTTTCTGCTCTCGCCAATGCTCTTGTGAAAACTTCCATCGTGAGAAGAAAAAGATAGGGTGATAATGGATCACCCTGTCGTATTCCTCTTGTTGGCTTGAACGCTGTACAAGGTGATCCATTCAACATTATTTGAATTTCTGTGGTGCTTATGCATTCATAAATCAAGTCGCAAAAGTGATCTGCAAACCCAAAAATCTGCATGATTCTTCGCAAGAAAGACCACTCCACGCGATCGAAAGCTTTAGACATGTCTAGCTTCATTGCCATGTAACCCCGTTTTGTCTTCTTTCTTTTCATACAGTGTATTAATTCATGAGCAATTGTGATGTTGTCTCCTATCTGCCTCCCTGGAACATAGGCTGCCTGCATAGGTGAGATAAGTTTATCCATCAAAGGTTTTAATCTCAGAGCTACAATTTTTGTGATAAGCTTATATGTAGTATTACACAAAGCTATTGGCATGTAGTCGCCTGGTGTTTGCGGCAGTTGGACTTTTGGTACTAAGCACAGTTTAGTCTTGTTCATCCTACGAAGTAGTCTTCCACTTTCAAAAAAATTTTGAACCATTTGTATGACATCAGCTTTTGTAGTATCCCATTGTGTCTGGAAGAAACCAGGTGGAAAGCCGTCTGGACCAGGCGATTTCCATGGCTGCATACACTGTAAGGCTTTAAAGATCTCTGCTTCATCTGGGATTCTGGTAAGTGCAACATTTTCAAAACCGTAATGCGACTTGGTAATGACTAAAAGATCATCATTTTGTACTGGATTGGTAGTGCTCATGATGTTGGTGAAGTGAGAAGTAAGAATTGCTTCAAGATTATTCCTGCCAGTACACCATGTACCATTTGGTTTAAGAAGAGATTCAATACGATTCCTTGCCCTTCTCTTGTTCGTTTGCTGATGAAAGTACTTTGTGTTTAGATCAACTTCACGAAACATTGTATCTCTGGATTCTTGCCTGTAGAATTCTTCTTCTCTTGCATGCCATTCATTAATTTCTTGCTCAATTTGTTTGACTTGTTCAGTGATATCACTTACAGTAGTTGATTGCTGCAAATCAGTTAGTTTTTCTTGGAGGCATTTAATATTATCATGAATGTTACCATAAGTATTTCTATTCCATTTAGACGGATCTCTTCTAGTTGTATCTAGTTTTTTATCTAATCTAAAAGCAGCAGAACCATGCACATTTTTAGACCATGAACATTTAATTTGATCTTTACAAGAAGCCTCCCTAAGCCAACATTCAAAGAATTTCCAGTTCTTAGATTTAAAAGTCTCATTGGGGTGAAAATCTAAGAAAATTGGGCAGTGGTCTGATCCTAGGAATGGTAGATGCTTGAGGATGACATCAGGGAAAGAGATAAGCCAATAAGGGTTGATAAGTGCTCTATCTAGTCTGGATTTTATTCTACCCGTGCCATTTTTACTACTAGTCCAAGTATAAGGGCTACCATGGAATCCTAAATCTGAGAGACCAATACTTTGAATAAGCTGCACTATCTTAGGAGTTTTAGAGGAAGAGCATGTAGTGCCATCTCTCTCATCAGCATGCATGGTGATGTTTAAGTCACCTAAAAGAATCCAAGGGGCATCTATATCAAAATTCTCACAAACATTTTTAATAGAATTCCATTGTGCTTTCTTTTCTTGCGGATATGGAGAACCATAAACGCATGAAAGCAACCATTGGGGTTTAGCTGGGTCACTTTTAACAAGACAATGAATCATGTTTTTATCATGATAAATAATGTCTAATTTAAACCCATCTTTCCAAAGTAAACAAATGCCTCTTGCTCTTACTATGGAAGGGACATAAAAAACATTAGGAAAACATAAAGGTTTAACATGCTGACAGATTTTATCAGAGTTAATTTTTGTTTCCTGCAAAAAGATGATGTCAGGATGAAGCATATTATTTATATCAGATAGGTATTTTTTGGTGTCTTTGGCAGCATAACCATTACAGTTCCAAGCTAAGATTCTCATTTGTCCTAATTGATTGTCTATAATGAGAAAATTATTGAAATGTATAAAACTTAGAAAAAGAATACGAAAATGAGTGTAACAAAAAGTTTGCTGAGAGAAAACTGGGTATACCTGCATGGCCATGTCCTGACTAGCATTTGTGGTTTCATATGTGAGAGCTCCTGATTCAGTTGCTTCCATCATCGAGTTATTATGGTTGTCTATATCAGCAGTATTGATATTTCCAGTACTGTTAGGTGGCTGAACATGTATGTTATGTGGATTTATAGATGGGTTCTCATTCAGCATAGAGTTCCTCATTCTTTTAGTTTGTCTAGATCCATCCCCAGTATCTTCAGCTACATCCTCAGGATTGATGTCTTCTACAAAATCAAAATCTTTGTCCATGCTTCTCTCATCATCCTTTCCTTCATAAACATCTGCTTCATTCCTCATATATTCTTCATACTCCTCTTATGTCAGGCTATCCATATATAATAGATGAGACCAATGCATGCATTTGCTATCATTGTGGTCAATGACAAAACATTTATCACATATCTTTTTTGGCTGCAGTTCCCAATGATAACGAATCCATACTTTGCCATTAGTAGCAGTATTCCACCACACTCCTCTATGCAAAGGTTCAATAAGACTTACTTCAATTTGAGCTTTTACTGTGTTGCCATACCCAGGTCTGCAATTTGCTGGATGGGTAGAAATTTTCCTTCCCAGAAAACCAATTGCTTCATCCACAACTACACTGTTTAGGTGCTCTAATTTCAGATATTTGAACTGCAGAGTAAAGATCTGGTGAGTAAACTTGTATTCTGAAAGTGGTATTCCATTAGTATATTTTTGAACTGCAAAAAGAGCTTCTCCAATAAGCCATGGTCCATTTTGTATAACTTCATTCCTCTCTTCTTCTGAGTTTAGCTTCACTAGCATTAGGTTGTGGCCCATAACTCTAATCTGCTTACCCCTATAGCTTCTCCATAGTGAGTTGATTTCTTCCCTGATGGTTCTCATATCAATCTTATGTTTCCACATAAGTTTCCCCAGAATCCCAAAGGCCCATTCAAAGTAGAACTCTCCCCATATGTATCTTATTCTCTGCAAAACAACATAATAACACAAAATTTCATGAGCACATAAGACATTAACTCTGAGTCACAATCATGTGATCAAATAAGTCTAGTGTTTTAGATAATTAATCAAATGCAAATTATCTCGTAGAAATAATTTAATCGCACTTGAGAATAATCGACATGGTTAGTAAATGTACAAATACCATAGCCGTTCGTGACTTAAGTCAGTCAGAGTACGTGTACCGGTTTGTAAACATTTAACCAAACCAAGTTCCGGAGTTGACAGAATTATTTAGGTATGAGTACATGTTTAGAAACCTTAAGACTACGACCGGTTCTGGAGTTTACATAACTATTATAGTTTGCGTACCAGTTTGGGTATTAAATTGAGTTCGGGAACACATAACTGCTTTAGTTTGCGTACCAGTTTGGATACTAATCCTGGTTCCGTAACCACAGTTCCAAAATGGTTTCCATACAAGTACGCATACTGATCTGGTTCACGAGTTGAACAGATTTTCACATGATGTGCATAAAAATATGCGTTTTACAAATCTGTAAGTCGTTATATATAGCTACTCCGTTACATGTACAAGTACATGTAATGCGGGTTCAGACTTATAACAATTTTCCCAGTTTGTAAGGATGATAACACTGTCTTGTATCCGAATCTATAGTAGTTCTATATTTCTCCCTAAATCAATTCAAAACATTCCCGAATAACATCAATGACATATATCACTGTTCCAGGCTATTTCCGAATGATAAAACTTGAATCATGATTTTGATTCCGAACAATAAATTGTCCTTAACCGAAATTCATCAAGTATGAGCAAATGCTCATTAAACTTAGTCGTTATATTTCAAGAACTAATTACCAAGATGAATCTTGACTTGAAATTCTTATATATGCATAATAGTATGATTAGTTATGCGACATCATCTCAGATGATAGAAACGTGAATATAACTTGAGATATAGGTGGTTCAGTCTTCACTTACCTTTTGTTGATGAAGTTATCCGAAAGCTTCAGTTGATCTTCGCCTTCAAATGGTAGAACACAATGATGACTGCCGTGATCCACTGTTTCTCAACTACATTTTTATCCTAGTCCGAAACTTAACTAACTGTAGACTAGAAATCAAGATATAGTTTTGACAACTAAATTTGACAACAAGCTTGAGATAACAACACTTGTGAGTTCGACCGAGGAATGCTCTAACAAGTTAAATCACCATCATCTTCTTATGATTTTGATATACCAACCCAAAAAGGTTTTATGAAAATTTGCTTTAAACCAAAAGTCATAAATCAGAAAAAGATAAGCCTAATTTGAGAACGAAACTTAGTTATGAAAATCGAAGTTTATCTCCAATAATCCGAAAGCAAAGCAAATAGGCATATGAAACGAAGAAAGTTGCATAACCATAACTATCAAAATAATAACACAAGATTTTATAAATAAAACTTATCATCTACTTTTTATTGATAGTTCCAAATAAACCTTGTACAATTATTATTTATTAATTAACAATTGATTAGTCTATTCTCATGAAATATTAAACAAGAAAATTCTTCTTAATCTTTGGATGCGCTCTGGTTATTTACTAATGTTTTTTTAATATTCAAACTATCAAATGAATCTAGTCTCAAGAGACCTACCAACAACCGTCTTTTGGTTTTCTAGTTTTTCAAATTGTTCTTTCATTACTGAAAGATCAACAACAATCTCTTCGGACTTTTATTTTATCCAATCCTAATTCTGAACCGAGATGAAAGATTAGTTCTGAGATCCTAAAAGCCAATAAGATAATCGATCATTCCACTAGTGAGGAACCACTATGTCTCTTTTGGATTTTGATAATCAAAAGCAAGAAGGCAAGATTCCTTTTGAGATCCATTAGAGCTATCAGAATCATAGTCAGACATAATGTTGGGGACTCTCTTCTTATTCGTTTCAATATCGATCCCTTGACAATTCTCAACATTCTGAGCTTCCTCTTTATTTGTCATAGTATTGCGAGTCACATGAGGCATGCTCAACACTTTTATGAGAGGTAAACAGTGCAATACTTATTACAATGAGCATAAATTTTTCTTAAAAAGTTTAGGAACATATTTTCGGACCAAAAATAACAAAAAGTTTCCCTTGAAAAAAGTATTCAAAATTAGATTTATTTATTTACCTACTAAAATTCAAAGATATTTTCAAAAATAGAAGAAGATATTTTCCGTTAGGCAATAATTTTCAAAAACCCTAAACACCAAAAAAATCGATGTGTATATGAACCTTATGACACTATGGGCCCGTTGGTAGGCTTAGAAACCTACAATTATAAACCGCAAGCGCACAATGTCTACAATGTAAAACAGGGCAAATACGGGTCGATCCTACGGGGAGTTGGATTGGTGAAACTAAACTTCTAAGGTCCTAGTAATACTAATTTAGAGACGGTGTTTGTCGATACGACGAGAAGATTGATTGTGGTGCTAAGGAAACAACATTCAAAACAATATAAATATTAACTAGGGCTTCGATCCACCACCTAGATGCATAGAAATTCCTTAGTTTGATACACTAGTTCTCTTTTTAATCAAGGAGCTATAGAGATGCTATCCTCAAACTACCTTGAAGATTTGATATAATCACTAAAAAATATGATGACTTAATCTCAGCAAAATATGTCAATTCCTAGAATTACCTATCTGTTTAAGGCATATGTAATCACAAATTGAACTAAATCAGTTTACATAAAGCTTGAATACATAACAAAGGATTATTCTAACTACCATGGATGCTTCACATACAAGGTGAAAGTAAATTGTTATGAATTCAGAGATTAAATCATGTTTTTCAATAAAATCCCATGGAGAAGAAGTAATCAAACAAGAGAATTATAATTATCAAGGGGTTTCATGTCTGCCCTAGCAGAGATTTTTACAACATAACAAAAGTAAAATCAAAACCTAAACTACTACTACAGCTTGCACCGGCTACTCCGGGCTTAAGTTCTGATACAAAATCTCCTCCCTATTTATACAAGTTTCTCCCCCTTATCAATCTTTGTGTAGTATACAAAATAACAATAGAAAATCAGGCAAAGCCGACACTTACTGTTGTTAACATCATGAAATTATGACAACCAACTCCCCTTCCATTGCATGTTGTGCATACAGGATTAGACCGTTCTTCATTTTTGTTCTCAACTCACGCTACCCTAGCTACTGATAGCTCGTTGTTAATTAGGGTTAGAATGAAATGGGTATAAAAATTATGGTACGAATTGAACATCTGATTGATTTAGAGAAAGATGGAAGTAGGGTATGGGTTTGTCAGTCAGAGGGAAAGAGAGGTCCGCGGGTGCTGGTGGCTTGGCAGTGGAGAGGATTAGGTTTACAAAGAGGAAGAAACGAGGAAGTGAAATTGGTGGGTGACTTTTCTTTCACTAGAAAATATGATAAATGGCTTGCCTTGGATGTTAAACATTAAGACCCAGCTTAGGTGTTCAAGTCAAACTTGCATCTTTACTTCCAAACGTGAACAGCCCCGCACAATGAATTTGTCTTCCATCACATGTCTTCTTTTCATCTCCATTTTCTCACGTGCTAGCCTTTTACTTTGACCCATTTCTTAGCCATTTGTTTGCTCCATTAACTCAGGCAAGTCCAATAATACGACTGCATAATCCTGCTTTTGCTCACAGATTTCGCACATCGTGTTGCAACGTTTCCACTCTCCGTAGTTCTTCTACCGACCACACTTCTCTTAGTTCTCCTACAGACCCATGCAAACATCTATTATTAGTATTTACCAAATATAATTATTAAAGTCTCGAGAGTGCAAAGTGCACAGTTTGACACAAAATTAAATCAATAATGCACTTTCAAAAGATAACAAAATGATCAAGAAATATGCATTATTAGGCACTGATCACACCCCTAAACCTGAATTTTGCTCGACCTCGAGTAAACAAAAGAACTAAGAAAATCCTATCTATACTACTGTCGCTGGTCTCTCGATTGCATTTAGCGAATGCAATAAGCCTTTTAAACCACTAAGTGTCCCTAGTGGACGAGTTGAAGCCTCGTGAGGGTTTGCTTAGAACATACCCACAAAGTTCTAGGACAAAATATAAGCTCAGATTCCATGAAGGTGATACATGCATTTCAGTTTTAGCTCACATCAATTGGACATGTCAATCTAGCTTTCAAAGGCACAATTCTAGCACTAGAACAACTAAAGACATGTGATAAGAGTGTAAAGTGCATCTAACTTAGACATGTATAGAGAATGATTATAGT
>JAJJWW010017074.1:0-28854 GCA_023531295.1 Papaver armeniacum | reverse complement strand
GCAAGTTTCCCGAGCTTGACTTGCCAAGCCACAAATAACGTGCTACATGTTTTCCAAAACATTCGAGACATCAACACAAATCAGGGGATCCTCTTTGGGTATTGGTTTGGCGGTTTACGGCGTGCGGCGTCACTACGCCCGTCATAAGGAAGTGTCATAAGGGTGAGGCGGTTAGTAACATGGGAAGTTATGTGAAACGTTCATGGGACATAAATCACATGCGTTAAAAACTTTATAGGACATCAATTCCATAACGTTAGCGGTTTTCATGCGTTAACCAATTTATGGAACATCAATTCCATGCATACGGTTATCACCTCCTCCCATTTACTTCCCCACTCCTTAATGAGACCAGGTGCGTTTTACTCCAGGCTTGTATAAATAGGTCTTACTCTATTTCCATTGAACAAGTTCTGGAGATACAACACTTTCGAAATACTTACTTGCTAGCTCACCTTGGGAGCTCTCTCGATTTTCGATAACAAGTCGTAGTAACCCAACTACTCTTCCGTAATCAACTATTCCGGTCTCACCACTTTCCTTGCTTCCTCCCCAAAACCAACCCATTCTCCTCCACTTTGGCCCGAGGAAAGTCTGGAACTGGACATTTCTTGGTTTAGTAGGACTTCAGCCGCCATTGATCTCTCGAATATAAAGTACTCCCTTGCGATACATTGTTTAGGGTTTAAATTGTTTCTCACATGCACACCCGCAATTACCAAATCAGCGAAAACCATTTTCACCTACAAACACCAAAGTTGATTCCTTTGGGTGTCGTGGTGGTGGAAGTGTGGTCCGTGATAGTGGTGGTAGGGGACAAGGAAAACGGTGGTGGCTTTGATCTTGTGGGGTTGCGAAGCAACGGTTTAATCGACAAATGGATTCGAGAACCAAGTGTATGGTGGTGTCTCTGTGTCAAGGTGGTGAAAATAGTGTTGGTGGTTCCCGAAGAGGTAGTGATTTCCGACGGCCGCCGCGAGAGCATTGTAAGATTTCTAGATTTCACTGTTTTCTAAAATCGACTAAGCGATTAGGTTTCTTTGGTTTCTGGACTTTGGGCTTTCAATGTAAGTGGTCTTTCTATATAAGTGGGCTTTTCACAAGAACCCTAATTTGGGGCATACAATAAAATTTGGGGGCATACGAGATAAGACAAAAAAGGGTGCTCATAGTATTTTTAGGGTTGCCCTTATCCGCCTCTTTTCTAAAATGCAAAAATACCCTTCAAATTAGTGTGAAATTAGTGTTAATCGGATTAATTAGTTGTTAATGATTGTAGTTAGATTAGTGTTAATTTATGAAAAAATAATTTCTTTTTAAAGATAGTTAGTGAGTTAATTGAGAAAAAGAAGGAGGAAAGAAGAAGGAGAGGGAGGAAATTTTTTTTTTTTTTTTTTTTGGGATTATTGAGAGATGTGTGATACAAATTCAGTGAAGAAGGTGAATCTTCATCACGTAGAGCTAAGAAAATACATATCAATTAATGGAAATCCGGAGATGGCTTATTTGTTGGATTTTGAAAACGATTTTATCTAAAAACTCTTCTTTTTTCTCAAGATCAAGATGATTCCTTTTTGGAGCAAAATCCAGAAGATGAGTACATTGATGAGGAACCCAATGCTAATAATACATGTGTATGGCTGTATAAGTTGTTTAATTTCCGTTTTGTAGCTTGATTTCACCAAAAGTTAGATTTCGCAACTAGTTCAAAAGCAACAGAAAGTAAGGTTCGGCAGATAATATATATGCTTGAACCATAATAAATAAGAACGATTCAAGTTTCTTCGATTGAGAAAATATATACGCCGAAATCACGTCAATATTTTCGCGCCAAATAATATTCATGGTTCGGCTCAATCAATGATGTGAAAATAATAAATTAACCGTAGAAAAAAATAAGAGTTACAGTGTAATGTTAGCTACACGTTATCGAGCGAACAATATTTTTGTTTTCATAAATTTCCAAGTCTTCGGTTCACTTATAATATTAGTTCCCCGTGGGCCGATTCCATGTTCGACAAGTAGTTCGGCTTTATCTTCACCGTTGTTTTTGTTTTTGCATGATGAGTTGAAAGAAAGCTATGTGTGGGCATTGAACAAGTGAAGTTAATCTTCCCGGAGGATGCTCTTCCAAAGGTCATGGTAACCGACCAAGAGCGGCATTGATGTTGCTATAAGGAATGTATTTCAAACGCGAAAACTTTCTTTGTACCTTTCATGTATGGAATAATGTTGGAAGAAATGCCAGGATAATCCAACCGCTTGTTGAAAGAGCTAGAGAAGATTGCTACATTACTGGATGGAGAATGAGAAGTGAAAAAGAAAGAATTCAAGCAAGCATATGAGGCTAATGAAAGGATGTGGGCATGTTTCCACAATGATTGGGAAGCTTTGACTTGGTCCATCAGAAGAAGTGTTTGAAGAAAATGTTGCAAAGCTCATTAAGACCAATTGGGCGTCAAATACCCGGAGATAATTATATATTTACGCAAGCAATTCTTGGATACCAACGCACATAGATTTGTTAGTGCATTTAAAAACCACCACAAAGCACTTGACAACCAAGCTACAAGTATGGTGAGTCGGCTCACTATCGTTTGAAGAGGAATCTATTTGGGTGCGTGGACACGTTCACACCGTGTTTGACGCAATGGAAGACTATTTCATGAGCGACGTTATAAGAATTAGAGCGTTATTCGAAAAAGTCTAATGATGAAGCATGATGATTTCCCAGATGATAAGTGGCTCGGGGACTAACCCGTAGGGTCTCTCATTTGTGCATTGAACTTATAATGAAGGAAGTGGATTTGATGGACAAATGGATGCTAACTCCCAAGAAGAGTGTGTTTGTAAAATGAGGGAAAGCATGGGACTTCCGTGTCGGCATGAACTACTTCGGTACAAGGATTGTCTTATACCTTTTTGAGGGTATTGATCCTCATTGGAAACAATTGAGTAGTGATCCTATGCCCGATTTAGGACGATGATTTAGAGATTTGGGACACACCTTATGGCAAAAGGTTGGCCGAAATGTATCGTGGGATGTCATGACACTTAAAACAAATCTTATGGGACAACATGATGCCAATCATGTATCCTCACACCCAACAAGGTATATTAGAACCCGGGAAAGGGGCCACAAAAAGGTAGGCCACCACGAAAGAAAAACCGAAAAGAGCAGAGAGCAAGAGCGACATGCTCTTACCAAAAACCCACACCTACCACAAGGGATCCATGCGGGTCGAATACCATGATGCAAAGCACTAAGAAGAGAAGAAGGCAATAGAAGTTAGACAAGATGGATGAAGTGAAGCTATCAAAGAAACGTGGTCGATTTGAGCAAGGTTAAAGGTGAAACAAGTAACAAAGAAGTTAAGAATAGTGGTCCTCTATTTCCTCAACCATTGGAAGGAGACGTAAAGCTTAAGGGTAAGATGTTTCCATCTCAACAAATGGAAACAACAAAGACCACTCCGTGCCCAAGCAAAAGGAGAAAAAACCATATATATGGAAGGGAAAAATGAAGGGTCCTAAAAGAGATAGTTTGGGGAAGTATTTGAGACCTTCTAATATGATTTACAAAACTACTTGGAGAATCTACCCGAAGCCATTCATGAGTTTATTATATCCATGGATGATGTCGAAGGGGATGGAAATTGTGGTTTCCATGTCACTTGGGAACAACTAGGACCTTTTAAAGATGGTAACCAACCGGTTTCCCAAGGGGATGAAGTAAATTATATTCGTCAAAGATTGTTACAAACTCTCGCTTGAAACAAGGACTTCTACAAGTCAATGATGCGAGGTGGCGGAGACCATGGGGTCGCACAAGAGTTCATTAGTTTTGAACGGCGTTTACATGGGGATGTCGTCATCACAAGTGACCATTGGATGCAAATGCCAATATGTGGGTTTTTAATCGCGGAGACCTTCAATTGCGTTGTTCATTCTTTTGCGAGGGCTGGAAGTAGTTACACCTACGCGCCGCCATCAAAACCTTTCCATGAGAGTGTGAAGGATAGAAGACTTGTGCATTTGTTCAAGGCTGCCATTATATCGGTCTTAAGCTTAGACCCGGTTGCCCAATACCTCCATTGTGTCCGTTAGCCTTTTGGCTGTTTTGAAGAAAATTACTCTATGGATTGGTGTGCAAATTACGCCCGCAGAGATGGAGCTTTGGAGAAGTTTGCATCCACCTCTTCCACCCGGACTAGTGTGTCTAATGGATGATGAGGATGAAGAAGATGTTTTTGAGGATGATGAAGATGATGTAAGGTTAGGATCACCCTAGTACTCAATCCATTGGAAATATATTATCGTTTTGCATTTTGTTTTCGGGCGGATGCCTAGGTTGATATGTGATTATAAATGCTACATAATGTATCCTAAAGCGCGTCTCATGAATTGAATATATTTTGTGGTTTTTAACTTGTTTGTTGGTGGAAAGATTTGAACAAAAAGAACTTTCATTATACTTCGTTCGCTAATAAGTAAAAGTATATTTTAGCCGATCTGATAAAATTTCATATATTATACGGTTAAAACATTCGACTTATTTCTATGTGCCGAACTATAATGTCAGCCGAGTATCCCAACACATAAGTGTAAGGTTAGAAACTTATTCGAAATATTCAATAATAAGCCGATCGATAAAAATTTCATATATTATACTGTTCGCTTATATCTTTGATTTCTATGTGCCGAACTATAATGTCAGCTTGAGTATCCCAACACACAGTGTAAGGTTCGGCTTATTCGAAATATTCAATAATAAGCCGATCCTGATAAAAATTTCATACATTATAAGGTTCGGCTTATGAAAAATATTCAATTTGAGCCGATACTTGCATATAAAAGAAAAGTATTAATAAAAATCACTAACCATTACAAAGTACCAATTACAAGGATTTAATAACCAAAACGAGTTATAACAAACTTCCTAAGGATGTTGTAGTGATTTTGGTATTTGAAATTTTCCCTTTCCATCTTCGCCATTCCTCTAGAGCTCGAACAACAATCTCATCATTTGTTTCACCTTTAAGCGATATCGATTGACAATCCGAATCATAGCTATGAAGTCCCTAACTTTATTTTTAATTGTTTCAATCGACAAAACAAATATGCCCTATCCCGGTTGTTTGGATTACTGTTTCATTGGTGAAAGCTTCATGAATTCGGACCAAGTAGTACATACTCATTAGACCCTTTACCACGTCGCTCGGCACCCTTCTCCTGGATAGTAAGTTACGTAATGTTTGCAAAGAGATAAATCTTCTTCAAGAGTATACTTAGGACTAGACGCCATTTTGCTTTGATAATGAGATATCATATGTCGCCATATATATGCTTGACGGATTGTGCTATGTAACGGCTATATTTTCAATTTGAAAACCATCTCCAACGGCTACTTTTCAAATTTTGAAAAACAATAGGGGTTCGGCATAAATATATTTCCATTTAAAAGCCGAACTCTGAGCATTTTTCGAACTGTTGTTATAATTGTTAGAACTTATTAGAGTATGCAGTATAATGAGCAACAAATGCATACTCAAAATTTGTTTAAGGCAAGCTGGTTCGGCAAGTACGAATATTGTAATTTGTCCAACCTTGTTTCTTTAAGTTGTTTCGAGACCTCTAACATTCGAACCAAACATATTAAAACATGTTTTTAAGGTAATAAACCAAACAAGTGTATTTAACAAAACATAACAAAATATAACAAACTAAGTGTACTTGACGACACATCCAAACTTATAGTTCACTGACCACGACCTCTTTTCCCTGTAGGACATACATTCTCGTCCTCTTCACCAGTTGGCCCGCCCCTAGTAACTTGACTTGAGCCTTCACCTTTCTTGTCGTGGCCTCTTGCTCGTCGGCCTTTTTCCCGGTTTATTTGGGTCCTTTCCCTTTGTTTATGACCGCATCCCACCGGTTGTACCAATCCTCTTGCTCCTCCACCGTCATCTTAGTTTTGCAAGAAATTCTTTTCTTCAAATTTCTCAACAACTCCTTTTCCCACTTCGCAACCTCGGGGTTCCATTTAAAGGTCACTAAACAAGAACTTTAATATTTAAGAAGTAACACTTAAACAAGTAAAAATGGAAGACGTCGCTTACCATTGTTTTATATGCCTTTTGAATGTCAACGTCTTGGACTTCTTTTTGGCAACCTTTGCCTTCTCCCCCGTCACCTACAACTTGACTTGCTCTATTGATAATAAGCGGATGTGAAATTTCATTATACCAATCCATATAGCCCGCTCAACTTGTGGAGGACCGTCTACCCAAAATATGCAAGTGGTTCATATTTAACTTGTTGGCATCCAACCTTCTCCAGGTACTCTAAGGTTGGTTCGGATCATATTTGGGGCACCACGAAGAGGTGGTGCTTTTAGTCCCGGTGGTACCCAATGGCAACAACCTGAACTTATCGTATACTCTTGGGAGCGTTTGGGCAGATCCTAACCGGGACGTAGAACGCGACGAGGGATCATATATTGCTGAGAACCACCGGATAAAATATAGGTCAAGTAGTACATACCTATCGGCACAAAATTATCTTGAACAACATAATCTTCTTGAACATCTCTCAAATATGGGTCAAATACGACGTCACTCCCATCCAAAGACTCTAATTTCTCTCTAAGATTAATAAACACATCATTCTTATTTCTTTCTTTCTTGCCTTCCATATCATATCGATTATTTGTTGGCGTTGTTTTATCCCAATTTGCATGTACCTTGGCCAATTTCAAATTGGGTAATGGTCATATACCCACCCGCAAGTTCGGCGAGTAATGAAAATTAACTAACGTCATAACCTTTACGTTGAAAGATCGGCTAACACATATGCATGGTTGTGAGCCGAACTTTGCACCGAACAACCAATAAAATCAAATTTAATGAATATTATTACCTCGAAGCATAGTGAAATTGCCCAATGTTTGTACTTGCCAACCTAGATGCTTGTGCGAGTTGATTGAGTAGGTAGGCAAGTGACGCTGTCCCCCAAGCATAACTATTAACCGAGTGGACATCCTTGAAAAATTGGAGATATTGAGCACTCACCTAGGTTTCAGAGTAGAGTTTCATTCAACTAACTTATACAACTATCTTTCGCCAACTTATACAACTAGAGTTTTGGCCAACCTAGAGTTTCATTCGCCAACTTATACAACTCATCCCAACTCATATTGTAAAACGCTGCATCACGCTTTTCAGGTGACACTAAGGCCAAGTAATCTTATTCGGCGTCTGTCAGGGAGTGATTGTCATCTCGCCAAAAGGGGAGATGAAATGTGTAAGTCTCGGGAGCAAATCTCTCGGAAAGGCGGAGGCTGTCACTCTATCACATTCCCCGATGACCATATTTAATGGCAAGGCCGTAAAACTGGATGCTTGCACTATAGCAATCACCTCGCACCTCTTTAAACAAATCCCAATGTGCAGCCCTTTGATGCCTCAAAACTCCGACCGCACGACAATGGTCGGGAGTCTCATATATCCTCTTAGCCCAAGACTCTCAGAACTAATCAATACCTTGCCACCATCTACTGGAAGACCGTGTGGTAAACCATCATCTCTTGGATCTATTACATCATCATCATTAGGAATGTGAAACCCAACAACACGAGGTTTAGCATCTTGCTTCTCTGGTTGTTGTTGTTCTTCCACTTGAAGTTTGCTCTTCCGATTTTTCATTTTACCCTTTTGGTTCCTATAAATAGTACAAATACATAAATAAGTATAATCCTTTAGAATACAGGCATATCCTTAAAAATATGTTCAACTAAGTTCGGCGATACGTGCGCCGATTAGCAATAAACCAATAAAACTCAAAGATCGGCGCTTTAATAAAGTAGCCGAACTGCTTCTTCGATTAAGGGTTCAGCATCTAAAGATTATACCGTATGAGCTAACTGTTCTCCGTGTTTCAAAATAACCTAAGTTTTTCCAATTAAACCTAGTCTAACAAGACAATAAAATTCATTAATCAACAAATTAAATGGTAGGGTTTGTATAACATACCTTCTAATCCTCATTTCTGGGTTTCTTCTTCACTGATTGAACTTCTTTTCAATTTTCGGTGTCAACTCCTTCTAATGGTTGTTGGTCTTCAAATGACGGGTTAGAAGAAGATTTGGAGCGCTTACCAATTGCTTTTTGTTTTCCACGAGCCATTTTATAGTTGTGTTTAATCGATTTATCAAATTTTATGAATCGGCGATCAATTTAGGCGATGAAATATGATTTTAACCGTTTTTATCCGACTTGGTTTGAATAGGAGAAGAGGAGAAGAACCGAAAGGTTCTTTCGATGTTCCTTATGCTTTGACCCAAAAGAGAATATTTTGCTTCTATATCAGCGCAAAAGGGTAGTATAGTAATTTAAAAGTATATAAAAATACTTTGCAAATAGTTCATTCTAAACTAAGATGGCACAAGGTGCCGAACTTACAATTAAAGGAACGATTCTGAATGTCACAAATAGTGTAAGGTTAAAACGCTGCGCGTTAAACACTTATAAGCCGAACCTGCATTTAGAAAATAGAGAAATGTCGGACTATGGTTAGAAGCTGTCATACGTATTACATATTTATAAGCCAACATGATACTCAGTAACTTACGTGTCGCAAAGTGCACTCAAAGCTTAGCATTTCACTTAAATATAAAAGCATAACATTGTAGTTAAACATCAAAACATTGTACCGAAAACCAAACACATAACATTGTTTTCTTGAGTAAATAAAATTGTGCTAAAATCAAACATTACTTAAAACCAAAACCATAAAACCTAGTGTACTTCAATTTGAACATAATCATCTATTGAGCACGACAAAATGGCCTTCCACCACCACGACCTTTTTAGCACCACTTCCACTCGCACCTTCACCTTTGTTGATTACTCCATCCCAACGGCTGTACATATATTCTTGCTCTTCCACCGCCATATCCACATTGTAATCAATTTTCTTCTTCATAGCCTTCAACACGCCGTTACCCCAGCCATTTGATAAAATTTAGTTAAAACATATAAGCAAATAATAGTCAAAAATATTGAAAACAAGTTTAAAAGTATGCACTCAATATACCATAGTTCGGTAAGACTTCGAAAAATCTTCAACCATGCCCTTTGTGTTCTTCATCGTCTTCGGCTCGACTTCCTTTTGTGTTACGTTCTCCCATCTTACCATCTACCAAAGCTTGACTTTCCCTATTAATGATTAAAGGATGTGAAATTTGGTTATACCAATCTATATAAGCCTGTCACATTCGAAGGATCGTCACGCAACTCTTCTAAGTCAACCAACTTAATTTGTTATCTTCCAATTTATCCCAACAATCAATGGTAGGATCGGGAACATATTCGGCATTCCATGAACTTTCCGTACTCTTGTTCCCTTAGAACCCTTGGGCAACAACTTGAACTTTGATTCCTCTAGCACCGGAATCGTTTGGATAAATCCATATTGACGGAGTACTCGGGAGGATCAAACACGTAAAGCCTTCGGGATAAAACAATGGCCCATAGTGCACATCCCCAATGGCATATCTTCATCCTCAACAACTTCATCATCTTCTTCATCCTTTTTGTATGGTTGAAATACAACTTGTTCAACAAAAAGAGTCTAACTTTTCTCTCAAAGCTATCAACATTTTCCTCTTTATTCCTCTTCTTATTTACCTTGAAACTCCATTTGGCCGAGGTAGGAATGTGTCTACCTTCCTTGTCATCTTCCTTGGCTAAATTCAAATCCGGAAAATGGTCATATATCCATACCTACACCAACAATATAAAAAAACAAAAAAAAAAAACTTAAAGTATTAGGATCGGAGAATTGGATTGGATCATGGAGGTTGTGAACTTTGGGAAACGAATCGGGTTCCGACATACTCAAAAATACCTAACGCCGAACCTAATACGTTCGGCTTAGTAAATAAAAATATAACAAGCGAACCTTTGGAAAGGTAGGTTAAACATACACAAAACCAAAATTGAAAGCCAATTTTTTTCTTGAAAATGGAACTACAATGTGTAAACATACCAAGCATTGTGAAATAACCTCCAATGTTTCTACTTGTTAACCTAGACGCAGCCCAAGTTGCTCAAATAGGAAAGAAAGGGCCGCGGTTCCCTAAGAGTACTTGTGGCGGCTTTTTCAAATCCCTTAACAATTGGAGGTATTGAGCGTTAACCTTGTTCCCACCTTTGTTATCGGAAATATAACACTTCCTAAAGTATACAACAAATACGCGGTAGCAAAGATGCGATTAGTCAGTGACCTCGTCCATAACCAACTCCCCCTTTGAAATTTTCTCCTTTGTGTCTCCAAAGCACTTTTTCAAAGCGGTGAACTTGATTTTCTTCAACTTCTTAGTGCTAGAATCCACAAAATTCACCTTTTTGCAGTCACAGCAAACTCCAATGCTGTTTTGTCTTTTGCCAACCAAGAGTTTCCTCGGCAAGTACATACAACTCATCCCAAGTCATTTCATAAACCGGGCCGAGTACACATTTTTCCCATGTGTTCTAAGACCACTAATCTTCTCAGGCATCATCTGGAGTGATTGATCTCTAAAGGGGGAGATGAAATGTGTAAGTCTCCTGGGACAAAATCTCTCACAAAGGCTGAGTTTGTAACTGATCAAATTCCTCTTGTGCATAGAAAATAGCAAACATAAACCGGGCCCCTGTACTAAAGCCACCACCTCGGGAGCCTCTTTGAAAATATCCCAATATGCGGCGGTTTGGTGTCTAAGTCACGCTTGGTATCGCATCCCCGTGATCCTGAGTCTCGTAAATTCTCTTCGCCCATGACTCCTTGTATCCAATCAACACTCTTCCACCATCTTCGAGACCATGGGGCAAACCATCCTCTGCGAGGAGGTATCCCATTATCCGGATGTGGAATGTGCTTACTTTGTCTCCCTCATGTAACAACTTTCTCTTGTTCTTGTTCTAGTTCTTCTTCTTCTTGACCTTCCTCACCAACACCAACATCTTCATCATTGTGATCCTCTTGTTCTACATGCAAAGAGCAAGTCGTGTCAATTCCCCTTTTGCCTGCATGTAAGTTCTTTGTGCCACCACCTCGAGGTTTGGGAGTTTTAAGTTAGAAGGAGTCACTTCCATTGTTCTCCTTTTAAGTTTCTCTTTGAATTTTCCAGGATGGGTGCTAAAACAAATGACAAACCTTAATTAGTTTTTTCCAAATTAAATAAATATGATTCTACTACACAATTTGATAACTCACCGACAACTGGACAAGTTTAGAGGAAGCTATTGGCCATACATTGCAAAGTTCTAAGACATTAAACATTTATCAATATGAGCCGAACAAGGTGCCCAACAGTTTTAGCCATGGTGGAAGAAAGGTTCACACATTCGATATTAATCACAATGCGAAACAATGAACCCAACAGTAATAGATCGGTTATTAAACAATGGTATTTAAGTTCGGCTGGTTATCATACAAATTTTATAAAAGAACTAATTGGTTCGACTCATACGATATTCAAAATATCACAAATGTTAAGCCGAACTGTTCTTCGTCTGTATAAAAAAATAAGTTCTAATATTTATTTTGGTCCAACGATTGCCCCCAAACTAACAACAACCTAGACGAATCTCCGATTACATGTCATAAATCAACGAAATACTGAAAAAATAAACAATGGGTTTGTGGGAAATACCTTTCTGCTATGTGCAATTTTAAAGAATCGCCTCTATTTCTCCCTCTCCAACACCAATCGATCCACTAACCACTTCATCTCCATCTTTTCCAAATGCCCTAGATTGAAATGCTTGATTCAACACCGAGGATTGTGCACCGTATTTCTAGGGCACGCTTAACACGAGTGCCATGTATGTGTTTAATCGACAAATCAAAACCAACAAAGTTTTAGAATTTTCGAGAAATTTTGGAGAAGAAGATAAGAAGAAGAGGGAGAGAGAAGGGTTTTGGTTTTAAAACTTTTAAAATTCCCAAAGTATATTTTAATTTTCCATACCTGCTTCAAATTTCCTGTTAATCAGATGTAATAATGTAGTTTTTCAAAAACCACAATTTTCCTAAATATCATCTTTAAAAATGTGATCAAAATCGCCCAAGTTAATATAAGTGTACCAGTTGCTCTTAGTTATGATGCTGCATAGTTTTGGTTACTCCTTCAATTAGTTTCTTGGCCTATTCCCTATTGCACTTGCATAAGCAAAAGAACCTTCAACAATCCGCATCACAATTTACAAAAGCTTAATTCGATTTGCTATGTCCAAAATCCCTTTAGCAACATTTATTTTCTGACCTTACTGTTGAACTTAAAGCTATGGTGATCCCCAAATATGGTTCAAGATCCCAGCCGCAATATCATGGGTTTTACGGAGAGTACTAAAGAAACGTACTTTCAAAGTTAAGCGCACTCTTTGATACTGGCAAGGACTGATTATGGAAGCTGGAGCATGTCGTTCATTTCACATTAGGACTGTGCTGTTGTCGTGGTGGGAAAAGGGAGCATGTTGTTCCAATTCACATTAGAACTCTGCTGTGGGGTCCCGGTGCAAGCCTATATATATACATGCCATAGGGTTTCATTCAAGACATCTTACTTTTAATTCGTTTTCTCGTTTTATTTTCGTACACTTGGTTTCTAGGGTTCGTATTAAATGGATATAGAATTAACCGAGATAAAAATCGAAGGAGGATCACAACAAGATGAACAACAACGAAAAGAAAGTAACCAGACTATGACAAGAAAATTCAAGCAATTTGATATCATCAATGAAGTAAACTCCATTACTGACCATTACTATTTTTTGCCATCTAAATCTCTGTCATCATCAAGCACCAAAACGATTATGAAAGAGTGGAGAGTTCTGGAGAAAAATCTACCTGACTCCATCTTCGTCAGGGTTTACGAAAAAAGAGTCGATCTTTTACAAGCAGTGATCATAGGACCAACTGGTACGCCTTATCATGACGGTTTATTCTTTTTTGATATTCAAGTCCCTTTGGACTACCCTGCATCACCACCAAAAGTTCACTATCATTCTTTCGGGTATCGTCTAAATCCTAACTTATATTCAAGTGGTTATGTTTGTTTAAGTCTGCTAAATACTTGGAGTGGTCTGAAGGACCAAAAGTGGAATCCATCTCAATCAACTATACTTCAAGTTTTAGTATCCATTCAAGGTCTAGTTCTCAATGCCCAACCCTATTTCAATGAACCTGGTTATGGAAGTTACTCTAGTGCTAGTGCATGGGATATGACCAGCTCTTTGCGTTATAACGAAAATGTATTTCTCATGAATTGCAAGACAATGATGTCCATTCTTAATAAACCACCAAAGTCCTTTGAGGAGTTTGTAAGTCAACATTTTCGCGACCGGGCTGGTACTATTTTGGTTGCTTTCAATGCTTATATTAACGGCCTAGCTGAGATTGGTGATCCTATCACTATCACTGTTGCGACAAAGACAACGTCCTTGACTTCATTCACATTTAAGGCAGCAGTCGGGTCTCTATATCCAAAGCTTGCGAGTTCTTTCATAAAGAATGGTTCGTCTTGGGAGAGCATTGAATTACTAGACACTAGTAAGGATATGCGCAAGGACATGGGTCGTCACACCCGCATCTGGAGACAAACTGTGGGCATGCTTTCTGCACTGGTCTTTCTTGCAATTATTTTTGTTAAAGTGTTGTTTGGTGATGGAGTTGTGCTTTATATTTTACTTGATTTAGATATCACTTTGCTGTTACTATTATTTATTATGTTTCGTTTTGAAGCATTCCTGTTAATATGTATATCTTCTTGGTACAGTTGAATTGAATTGAACAACACGTACGATTAATAATAATATCTGTAGATTTTTGCTAGTTAATATTGTTGCTTATGCCTTATTAGATTACGTAGCTGCATGTACACGTTGAGATATACAATAAACATTAATTATTTTCTTGGCTAGCACACCTACCAAATATCCTCCAAGAATCTGCGTCACAATTTACAAAACCTTAATTCGATTGTTGGGTCCAATTATGAAACTTTTGTAGCAGTACTTACTGACCTTTAGTGTTTTTTTTTTTTTTTTTGATGGGTTAGTACAACGGTTAGTTGTGGCCCCTAAATACTACTAGCAATTACAAGGTCCAGGGTGTTAAACCAAAAGCTATATAGCTTTAGTGTTAAACCATATGGTAATCGCCAGTACTACCATCAGAGACATGAAGTAAATTCTTGAAACACTAAGAAAATTAATCATCTTCACGCGCTTAATATTAATTTCTGTTCTTTATTTCAGTACTTGTTATGTGCTAATCTTTCTTTATAATAAGAAGACCCCAAGTCGCCACATGGCGATACCACAATCATTAATTCTTGATTTTTGTAGAGCCATGTCAGCTGCACTTTTCAAGTCATTGCAATCTACTTGGCACCTCCAATGGTCATGAATATCTTTCGTGCAACTATCTTAAAAGGCACCTGTTTGCGACTATAAAATCTTCGAAACCGCATCCAACAAGCCCCAATTGTTTTTAAAGTTTTGGTTGTTAGCAAATCATTATATGGCCCAAGAGATGCAATGATCAAGTGAAAACATTTACAAGCAACTGTTGACCAAGAGATACTAATGAAAGAACACATTGAAATCTAAATGCAACGATTCAAACACTATACATTAGTTAAGAACCCAGAAAAGCAGTAACAATTGGTATTGTAGTGAGTCAAAATTTTGAAATCCGCTACAATCCTTAAGAAGGGATACGTCGATATATATCATGTAATTTCAAACTCAAACGAACACTGAGTATCTTCTCAGAGCCTCAGATTCTCACAGGTTAGAGAAATTCTCTTTTTTCTTGCAAAACTCTCAATGAATAAGGGGAGCTTTACTTCGGAGAAAACTGAATGAAGTTTGATGTATGTTATAGAAACATAAAACTGATATTGGTGAGTTATGAAGTTCTTCAGAGACGCTTCAAGTCAGATTAATATAATCATCCCCATAGAACCAGAGTAGAAAAATGAATGAAACCAAGTTAAAAGAGTCCACTAGAATTAGCCTTACTAATAATGAATTCCTTCCGCCCGTTAATCTAATTAACTCGAAAATGCAACTTAAAGGTACATATGTTCACTTCTTTTTGAACCCATCATAGGTCAGTTTTTACCCATCAAGACATTACCTTTTCCTCTGTATGCTTTAGTTCTCACGATGGCTAACATTTCCCATTCCAGAGGTATAAGACCACCCCTGATGGCTCTGTTAAGCATTTAAATCCTTTTCTAGGCCATGTTTGATCATTTGGAAGAAGTAGTGTTGATTGTGAAGTAGTGTTGATTGTCCTAGAAGAATGCATACCAGAAGAAGATTTGAACACACAGAACCACTTTATGGAGTGAATGCGACATACTAAATCTGAAGCCAATACCCGTGAATATTTATGGTAAGAACTATTACTACCATTTTGCAGAGTCAAACTAATTATGACAACAGCACAAAGGCATTAAGATTCAAGTTTATAACTTGGAAGTCCATAAATGTATTACGTCTTGCGAGTAAATAAATAGTTTGGAACTTGTTGGGCCATTAAGATTCAAGTTTATAACTTTGTTTCCAGAAATTTCATGTCTCATGTATATACTGATTGGTAGTGCTTTGAATTTTTGATTTGTTTTAACAATGTACTTAATTTTGGGTTCATGGTGCCAATTATACGGTCGATGGATATAAAAAGGAAAAGCGCAACGCGAAGAAGAAGATATCTTCCTTGATGTAGAAATGCCTGTTTGAGATGCAGGTACCTATAAGGGATAAAGGAATTATCATTCCGCAATCATTATAAGGCAAGCTGCAGCAAATGTGTTGAAAACAAAGGTATGTATTATGAGAAGACGGGAACGGGAAGAGAAGACATTTCAATATAACACAAGTGAAGTGCCAATCCACATTTTTGGTCGAAAAGGTAAAAACTAATTAAAAACTTCTTCTACTCAATTTCATGTCACCGCACTGTCATCATCATGTCTCATTAGACCAGCCTCTTTGCATAAAACATCCATAACAGACAATTAAATAGTCTAATAGAAAAGATATTATACTACCCAGGCGTCCCTTCCAATAAATATATAGTGTCGAGAATTCAAGATTTGGATATTCAAATGGGCTATATATCATAAACACCGGGTTTTGACAACATATGCCATGAAGTTAAGCTAAATTGTGCAATAAGACGAGGATATGCCGGTGCGTATGCACCGGGTTAGGAGCTTGTTTTCATTATTATTAGTCTCGAATAATTTTTGCAGTATCTATTTTAGGTTTAGTTCTCAATGCCAAACCCCTATTACACCATTACTGTAAAGCAGAATTCAAACTACAATCAAACCAAATATACCTCTAGAACCAAAGCGCACACTCACACGAGTCACACCCAGTACTCCCTCCTTAGGAGTCCCTCCACAACCTACAAGTGGGATTAGCTGAACCTCATTCATGATGAAGAATGCAACAAAGATGATATGGGTTGATTATCTTATGGTAGAATCACAGAGATCCATGAAAAAACTTCATCTTGATGAACTAACAAGCTAAAGCTCCTCCATCAGTAGTAACTCAAGACTGGAAAATGTTTACTTAATACAATTTTTCCCCTCTTCCTCCAGCTGATCGTCATCATTGTTCTTATATACGTACTAAAAGTGTCTACACATGTACTACGCACGATTCTCATTTTCCTATAATCCATTTGTCTTGGTCTTGCGCCACAGACAGGATTTAGAATAAGCTAGGTTTCTCAATTGAGAAAACCAGAGAAGAAAAGTGTATATATATATATATATGTTTACATGACTTGTGTACAGGAATATTAACTTGCTGTATACGTGACCTACAAGACATAAAAAATATGACTCGAGCTATAAATAGAAAATACACTTTCAATAGGAAGGAAACAAAGACTAAGTTTCCTAAACTCTAACACCCTCCCTCAATCTAAGAGGGTGGTTGGAAACAATAAGCTTAGAGCGTAGAAAAGAGAAACGATCTCTTGAAAGGTGTTTAGTAAAAACGTCAGCAATTTGATCCTTAGAGCAAAAAAAAAAAAATACGAAAAATTAATTGACCACGTTGAACCATTTCGCGAACAAAAACATAATCAATTTCAATGTGTTTAGTACGACCATGAAAGATTCATAGTAAGATAGGTAGCACCAAGATTATCACACCAAAAAAAAGGAGGAGTGCAAACTAGAACTTGAAGTTCTTTGAGTAAAGACTCAATCCACATGAGCTCAGCAGTAGCAATGGCAAGCCCTCGATATTCAGCTTCGGTACTGGATTTAGAGACTGTTTTGTATTTTCTAGCACTCCAAGAAATGATATTTGATCCCAAGTAAACACAATAAACACTAGTGGAACGTCTATCAGTTGGATCACCGGCCAAATCAGCATCCGCATAGGCTTGAAAACTTAGTTTCAAAGAAGAAGAGGGTCGAAGAGTAAGACCATAAGAAGAAGTACCTTATAAATAACGCAGAATTCTCTTAACACGGAGAAGATACTTGTCAGTAGGATGTTGCATAAATTGACATACTTAATAACTGAGAAAGCAAGATCAGGGCGTGTGATCAACAAATATTGAAGACCGCCAACAAGACTTCGATATTCAGTAGGATTTTTCAAAGAAACCCCACCTTTCGGATTTAATTAACTCAGTAGAAGTAGTAAAAGGAGTACTCACAGGCTTAGCCTCTTGCATATTGGAAGGCTCCAATAAATCTTCTATATATCGACGTTGAGAGAGAAATAAACCATCAGATGTTCGAGTAACTTCAACATCGAGAAAAAGAGACAATTCACCAAGATCTTTGAGCGAAAATTCCTTGTGGAGAGTGTCGATAAGGTGTTGTAAATAAGAAGAAAAGGAGCATGTTAATATAATGTCGTCAACATACACCAGAAGATAAGTAACATCACTATTTGAACGACAAATAAACAAGGAAGAATTATCTCGAGAAGTAACAAAACCAAGCTGTTGTAAAAACACACTAAGTCGAGTGTACCACGCCCTTGGTGCCTGTTTGAGACCATACAACGATTTATGCAATCGACAAACATGATCAGGATAAGTCAGATCAATATATCCAGGAGGTTGCTTCATAAAACCATTTAGAAATGCATTCTCAATATCAAGTTGGCGAATAGGCCAGGCAGACGTAAGAGCCAACGTAAGAACAACACGAATTGTACAAGGTTTGATCACCGGACTGAAAGTTTTTACATATAGTCCTTCCCTTCACGTTGATGAAAACCTTGTGCTACGAGACGAGATTTACGTCGTTCAATAGTGCCATCAGTAAGGCGTTTGACACGAAACACGCATTTACATCCAACCACATTCATATCCGGAGTACGTTTAACATAAGAACAAGTGCCATTCTGAATAAGAAAATTATATTGATCATCCATAGACTTACGCCATTTAGGATATTGCTTTACCTGTGAATAATAAGTTGGCTCAAAAAATGCATCAGTAATTGTGGCATATTTCGAAGCTAAGAGATCTTTTGGTTTGAAAATACCGTTTTTTCCACGAGTAACCATGGAATGATCATTTCTAGTTGGTGGTCGAGAAGGTACAACAGACCGAGCAGGCGTAACTGGTTGCAATATTGTGGAACTCAAAGGCACGGGAACAAAAGAATGAACATCAACAGAATGTGTTGGTGCTGGTGCGATAATAAAAGCAGCTGGCCTCTCAGCGACGTCATAAGAATTTGCTGGTGCTAGTGGGACAACAGAAGAAGGTTGATGATCAAGAAGAGAGACGGAAACTTGATCCTCAGAAGAAGCAACGTTAACAGAAGATAATCGTCGGCTGTAGGTATGTCCAAAATGATGAATTGGAAGAACAGAGGACTGTTGAGCTTTTGCCGGTGAGGACTGTTGAACTTCATCTGGTGTTTGAACACAAGGAACAGGCGAGGTATCTGGATCAGGCAATGAAGGTCGCTGAGAGACCACATCAGGAGATAATGCCGACTCGGCAACAACTGATGTCGATGGCAATAACAGATGGGATGAACCTAGCACTGGAATAAGAACAGACTCATGGTTGTTGGTCGTATCTAGCATATGAGTATTAGGCGGAGTCTGCAGATGAGTAGTGTGAGAGAGCAAAGAAGAATTCATTGACATAACTCTGAAGGATTACATGATCAGAATAAATATATATGTATTGCCAAAAATACTACAGCGAATACTCTAGAGAATAAGCTAAAAGGGAAACAAATAATTCTGCAGTAATGTCGTATATATGATTAGCAGAATATACGCCTTTAACACCCCCTTTCAAACTCACGATGGTACAGCGTTAATCATCGAGAGGTTGTCAACAAGAAAACGGAAGCGCGCACTAGAGTGTGACTTTGTAAAGAAATCTGCAACCTGCATTGTGGATGGCACAAACGGAAGAGATATTGTGCCATGCAGATAATGATGTCGAATGAAATGACAATCAACCTCAATGTGCTTGGTGCGTTCGTGAAACACGGAGTTGCGAGCAATATGAATGGCAGATGTATTATCACAATTGATAGGTGTAGGATCAGAAATAACTACACCCATATCTCCAATTAACCAGCGTAGCCAAATTATTTCTGCGGTAGTATCAGCCATAGCACGATATTCAGCTTCTGTTGACGACCGCGAAGGAACAGATTGTTTCTTACTTCTCCAAGAAATAAGTGAATCACCCAGAAAAATACAGTAACCAGTAGTAGATTTTCGATCACTTCGATCACCAGCCCATCCAGCATCCGAGAAACCTTTAAGAGAGAAACTCGACGACGAACAAGAAGGAAACAATAAACTTTGATATTGAGTTCCTCTAAGATACCTCAATATGCGCATAACTGCTGCCCAATGAACAGTAGTAGGAGAAGAAACAAATTGACTAACAATATGAACGGCATATGCGATGTCAGGTCGAGTAATAGTGAGATAAACAAGACTTCCAACAATCGTACGATATAGAGTGGGATCAGCTAGACGATTACCGTCCGACGACGTATATCTTGCGTTGATCTCGAGCGGTGTTTCAGCAACACTAGTATCTGAAATGCGAGCTTTCTGTAGGATATCCGCAACATACTTGGATTGGGAGAGTAAATAACCTTTCGGAGAACAAGCAACTTCGATACCCAAAAAGTATCGCAAAGGGCCCAAATCTTTCATTTCAAACTGATTACTCAATAGTTGTTTAAGATGATCGATACCTACCAAATCATCCCCTGTAATGATCATATCATCGACATAAAGAAGCAACAATATACGACCAGCAGAACTATTACGAACAAACAACGCCGAATCATACACACTAGATTGAAAACCAAGAGTAATGATAACACTAGAAAATTTCTCAAACCATGCACGGGGTGCTTGTTTGAGTCCATATAAAGCCTTTTGAAGCTTACAAACTTCTCCTTGTTTATGTGGAACACCAGGAGGCGGAACCATGTAAACTTCTTCGGAAAGATCTCCATTTAGAAAAGCATTCTTCACATCCATTTGAAATAACTTCCATTTCCGTATAGAAGCTACGGCAATAAGAGCACGAACGGAGGTCATTTTTGCCACGGGAGCAAAAGTCTCATCATAGTCAATTCCGTATTCTTGGGAAAAACCTTTCGCTACAAGACGAGCTTTGTAGCGCTCGACAGAACCATCTGACTTCGTTTTAATCTTATAAACCCATCTAGAACCTACAACATGCTTTCCTGGAGGCAGAGAAACCAAAATCCATGTACCTGTTCTGAGCAAGGCTGAAATCTCTTCTTCCATAGCCTTCCGCCACAATGGATCACAAATAGCCTCCTTGTAGGAAGTTGGCTCAGATAAAGAATGAATAGAAGCGAGGAAAGAAGAAAACTGATCAGAATGACATGAAAGACCAAAGTCACTTTGAGAATAACCAAACCTATTTGGAGGATTACGTTGTCGATAAGGATAACGAGGAGGGCCAGGATCTCCAATCTGTGAAGATGACGAGGACGCAACCGTAGAAGAAGAGGGGGACTGGGTGTTATCTTCCGGAGCATGTTCGTTCCTGCAAGCATCAATAGAACTAGTAGAGGAAGGAACATTTAGCAAAGGATCAGAAGTAGGATTTTCTATGTCACCAAAAGGATCAATATGGAACAACTCGGATCTGCTAACACAATTAGAATTAGGAGGAATAGAAAAGAATGGAATATGCTCGAGAAATATTACATGACGAGAGACATATAATTTTTGAGTACTAGTATCATAACAACGATAACCCTTCTGACTATCACCATATCCAAGAAAAACACACAAAGCAGATTTAGAAGATAGCTTGGTTGTAATTTCACGATGAGGTTTTAAAACAAAACAAGCACAACCAAAGACTTTTAAGGATGAGTAATCAGGTATTTTGGAGTACAATTTTTCAAAAGGAGATATACCACCAGTAAGCACAGTAGGTATACGATTAATAACATAATTTGCGGTCGAACGTTTTCTCCCAAAATTGACCAGTGCACATGAGCAGATAATAACAGAGAGCGAGCAGTTTCAAGAAGGTGCCTATGTTTACGTTCAGACACTCCGTTTTGTTCGGGTGTATCAGTACAAGACGTTTGATAAATCGTCCCGTCAGAGGATAGGAGTTCAGTAAACCCATTCTTCCGGTATTCACCAGCTAAATCACATCGAAAACATTTTATGACAGTGGAGAATTGAGTTTTCACCATGTTACGGAAAGATTGATAAATACCAAAAAATTCATATCGATGCTTCATAAGAAAAATCCAACAGTAACGAGAGTAATCATCAATAAAACAAACATAATACCTAGAACCACCTTTAGTAGGAATTGAAATAGGACCCCAAATATCGGAATGGACCAGATCAAATATGGCTGTGGAAACAGAAGTGCTCTTATTAAAAGGTAACGAAGAAAATTTTGCAAGTTTACAACCACCGCAATCGAAATATTATGAGCTTTCAACTGTCCAAGATGCCCGATTGATGCTAAATATCTAAGTCGAGAACCAGAAACATGTCCTAAACGATTATGCCATAAAAAGAAGTTACTTGAGTTAGAATTCAAGTGAAAAGATGATAAATCGATTGTAGAGGCAGCTATATCAGGTAGATGAAGCTTCTTCAAAACATACAACCCCCTTCTCTAAGGCCTATCCCAATCGGCTTCTGGATTGTGGATCCCGCACAAAGCACGTAGTTGGAGTAAAGTAGATATTATAGCCGAAATCGATAATTGACTAACGGAAATCAAGCTCATAGTTAACTCGGGAATGCAATAAACATCGAAAGGGATAAATTTTGAGTCCTAACAAGATCGCTACCAACCGAGAAAGACTAGAACCGTCAAGCGGTTTTAACAGTTTGAGAGAATGAAAGAGGAGACAAAGAGGTGAAACAAGAAATATCTTTGGTCATATGATGAGAGGCTCCGGAGTCAAAAATCCAAACGGATTGAGATATACCTGATGTGTTAGAAGTAGACAAACCTATAGAAGGAGACGTCATTGTTGTCAAGGCATGCGACTGTTGGGACGAAAGAAGCTTTTGTAGTTGCTCAAGAAGAGATGATCTTTGCTTGGCCTTCGGTTCTGATGAAGAAGTAGCAATGCCAGTATGTGGCGGTCTGAAGGAAGACCCTTGCTGTTGTTTCTTCAAAATCAAAGGACATTGGTTTTTCCAATGACCCTTTTTCTTGCAAAAGTTGCATTCATCGTTAGCAGTTCTGTAAGGTGTACGAGCATTTGAAGCAAAATGGGGTTTTGAGGAAACAGCCAAAACACTTTCGGAAGGTACAGGGAGAATCCCTTTTCCAACTTGAGAATTCAAACGTAGTTCTTCAGCTAACAGTTCACTAACTACTGAATCGACGGAGGGCAGTGGTGAACGATGTAAAATAGAACCTCTAAGAGCTTCAAAATCATTACGAAGTGCCATCATTACGAAGTGCCATCACCAGAAGCGTATCCCCACACATCTTTACCCAGTAGAAAATTTTTCATAACATATGCCCAATACGTATAGTTGGAACCATTCAAACGCACATTAATCGACTGTAAAGAATCATCCTTTCCACTAGCCATCACAAAGAAAATAATAATCAAACAATCTAGAATAAAACAGGGGAGAAAGAATAGGAAGCACCTCGAAAGACCAAGATTTGTCTTTCTCAATACAGAAAACACCCAACCAAAAAAAAATCTTCACGGCTCATACGAGATTCACCTCCACTCTTTTCTTCTTTACTTTTTGTTTTCTTAGAAACCTTTGCAGCACTACTTAAATCACGATTCAATCTCATTAAGATGAAAAGAAGAAGAAGAAGAGAAACCCTACTACACGGTGCTCGATACCATGTGAGAGAGCAAAGAAGAATTCATTGACATAACTCAAGGATTACATGATCGAATAAATATACATGTATTGCCAAAAATACTACAGCGAATACTCTAGAGAATAAGCTAAAAGGGAAACAAATAATTCTGCAGTAATGTCGTATATATGATTAGCAGAATATACGCCTTTAACAAGTAGTAGTCGGAGTCTACAGATGAGCGACATATTCATGCATACTAGTAGTAGAAGCAACCTGCATAGGATTAGTGGGACTGCAAACCAGAGAAGATGAGCTAGAAACCTGAGCAGGAAGAATAGATAAGGCAACTGAGATAATGAGAGAGCATAATTAAGGAAGCATATTATGGAAAAAGAAGAGGAGAGGAGATTACCTTTGAAGGATCGGGGGAAGATGGTAGTACTGAGGAATGGGAACCCGCAAAAGGAAAAGAAGATTCATTGAAAACAACATGACGCGACCAATAAACTCGACCAGGAGGAATATGCAAACACTTGTAACCCTTTCAAGTTGCACAATATCCAAGAAAAACACAAGGAGAAGAACGCGACTCAAGTTTAGTAGTTCAATAATCTCTGAGATGAGGAAAACATAAGCATCCAAACGTCCGATCAGACAAAAAATCCGGACCTCTATTAAACAACAACTCATATTGAGATTTAGCACCTGTAGAAAATGAGGGAACACGATTCATAAGAAAGGTGGCAGTAGAAAAAAGCATCATACCATAAACGAGGCGGAACAGAGGCCATGGATAGGAGTGCTAAGCCAGTTTCAACTATGTGACGATGTTGTATTTCTGCAAGACCATTTTGAGTAAATATATGGGGGGACAAGTAACGCGATATTGGGTACCATTTTCTTGCAAATTTTTGTTGAGTTTCTTATATTCGTTGCCATTATCAGTTTGGAAAATTTTAATCTTTCGACCAAAGAGAGTTTGCACTTGGAGGTAAAAGACATCAAAGATAGCAATAACATCAGATTTTGTAAGCATAGGATAAATCCAAGTGAAACGATTAAAAACATCAACAAAAATAATACAGTACCGAAACCCTTCATTAGATAAAAGTGGAGCAGGACCCCAAACATCTGAAACAATAAAATCCAATGGATGTTCATAAACTATAGTACTAACTGGAAAACTAAGTTTATGACTTTTATTGGCTAAACACGATTGACACATAGAAAATTAAAAAGCATAAACATACAAGCTATGCTTCGATACAATGGTTTTGACTGTTTTGAGCATTGGATGCCCCAAACGAGAGTGCCATGTTTGTAAACAAGTACGTTAATGAACAAAAGCAGAAACCGGTGAAATAGGAAGAAGAGTATAAAGACCCTCCTTATTGAGCATTCCTCGAAGTACTACCTCCCCAGTTTTACAATCCTTCACAAGACAAAAAGAATCATAGAATTCAAAGAAGACATTATTATCAAGGCAGAATTTAGAGACAGATAAAGGATTTTTGGAGAGATGTGGAACATGAAGAACATTAGGAAGGAGAAACTTACGAGTAGGACTATCAAGAATACCATCACCAGTATTGGAAATGGCAAGGATGAACCTCCAGCAATTCATAATGAGTGTGTAGGTTGCTGAGATCATTGGTCATATGATTAGTCGCACCACTATAAGGAAGCCAATCGATTATATGCATAAATAGAACGATAGGTGTTGTAAAACACCTAATTCTATATCTAGTATTTATGCTTTCTTTGCTATAATCCTTTTAAATTGCATCTCTTATGTTTGCTTTTGAGTTTATTAGGTGCAATGGAGTCATTGGAGCAAAAAGGAAGTGGAACTAGCTCAAATCCATGATTTCTTCTCATCATGTTGAAGAGAACGAAAAGACGAAGCTAGTAGCAAAAGAATGAGATTATTCTGACACCATATGAAGAAGTTGTGAGATTTTGAAGCATATCAGAGTAAGGCTGCCATTTTGGTGGCCCATATCCATCAGTCGGGGTGTTAAAATCCTGTCCATACGACATTAGTCGTACATTAGGTCGAACAGACTTAGTCTTCCTCATTTCTACCCCCTTTCTGGTTTTCTGCTGCTTTATGAGATGAGATCGTGTTCATGGTGAAATCGTTGCTTCCGGAGTAATTGGAGATTGGATTCGAAGCTGAGAACAGATAGGAGGTTAGGGTTGATGCTAGAGATTGATTTAAGATGAGAACAAGAACAATTAGGGTTCCTGTTGAAGAATGAGAAGATGGACTATTATTGGCAGAGATTCAGAAGATGAGAAATTGGTGATCTGTTACTGTTGGTTTGACAAATAGTTGGATGGGTTTGCCTCATATTCGGTTTCTAAGTGACATGGAAGGTTGAATTTGTGGGCTCAAGGAAGTGGTGGTGTTGTTGCCATGTTAACAAGGATCTGAAATAAGTTGTTGTTGGTTGAATGCAAGAAGAATTGCAGGTGGCGAAGCAGTTGCGGTTCTGAACTCATGGAGGAGTCAGTAGTGCAGTCAAGAGAACTGAAATGGGATCATTGGTTTTGAGTTGAGTTCCAAGTGGTGGCTCTGATGTTTCTGAGCAAATGGGTACTGAACTGATATTGGTGATGCAGTGGTGACTGAAGCTGACGAAATGGCTCTGTCTTGGTGTTGTATGAACAGGGAAGAATTGGTTGATGCTCATTGATATTGCTGTTGATTGTTCATGGCTATGTGGGTTGTACAGATTGAGATTGAATGGATTTTGGTAGCAAAGCAGCTGCAGGAAATGGAACTGATGGAGTTAAAAGGAAACAATGAGGATTTTGGTTTGTTAGATGGTATTGCAGTTGTATGCTTGGATGGGGATTGACTCAGAAGATGGGTTTCGGTGGAGCTGCAGCTACGGTTACAGAGATGGAACAAGGTGGTAGCACTGGTGGGATCAAAAGGTTGCAGTTGCATGGAGGAAGCCAAAGTTTGTTGCATTTCGAGTATGAAATTGGGCATAGTTCTTGAATATGAAATGATGCAGGGAATGGGTACTGATGTTGGTACGACTCTGAGCCAAGGAGCATCTGCAGTTGCAGGAAAGAACAACAGAGATTTGCGAGTCTGAGACAAGGAAGAACCTGGCGGTATGAGTTGGTTCTCGAAATCAGTTGAGATGGTGAACCAGTTGGTGCTATATGTGTGATGGTTGAGATTGCATTTCAAATTGTAATGGCTAGAAGAAACTGACAAGAATTGCAGCTGCAGTTGGAATATATGCAGAAGAACAAGGAGATGGAGCTGTAGATATTGTATGAGATGCTAAGGGTCTATTGCTGCTACTGATGCTAAATTCTAGGGAAGTTGTGCGTGCTTGCTGGCGGGACTTGGGCGGTCATTGGGAAGTTGGCGTGAGTTGGGAAACTGAGCGCGCTAGCTGGTGGGACCGACGCAAGGTGGGGAAGCTGAGCATGCTAGCTGGCGTGACTTGATGGGATCGGTGTGAACAAGGAGGGAGTAGGTGTTTCTACCGATAGCAAAGTTTCCTTATTTTGCCTTCCTTCATGCGCGGCTTCAATCAGGGTATCGTCTATGCCAAAAATTCTGGAAGCGTTACGTCCCTCATTGCTTCCTTTCCTTTTTTAAGGTTCTGTATTCAAACCCAACGCAACTTCATCATCTCCCTCGTTTGAGAAAAGGTTCTTCTTGTTGGTCTCTCTTTTCTTTGCCTAGAGACGAATCATCCTCTAAACAGCGAGATTCTCCAAGTGAAGGCGCAAGATCTGACTCTTGCGAAAGCACCCCGACTAGGGTTATTCGGGCTAATAAAATCATATCGGTATGTTTTCTTCTTCTTCTCTGTTCATGTTGTCCTCTTTTTATATGTGTATAGATAAGATGGAACTTGATCATTTTCCCCATTATTTGCAGTGTATGATGGGACCTTCCAGGGATGGCCGTGCCTTTAACTTTTCGGAAAAGGACTTCAGAATTGGCGGAGATCGATCTTCTTCTCTTGAGGAGGAATTGGTTGGGATTGAGTCCTTGCTCCATGAAGCTAGTGAAATTATTAAGGACCTCCCTTCCATCTACCCCCGCGAAGAACAGGTGCATGCTCGGACTCTCTTGGGTTCAGTGAGCGTGGAGGAGAGCGCCATGATTCTTGATTTTGATGCGAATGAATCGAAGAACTTTCTTCGAAATGTAAATGAGAAAACCTTCGAAGGAGCATATGATGGAAACGAAATAGCCTTTGAAGTTGATGCCAAAGGTGATGTTGGTGATACCGGAGGGGTCATGGTGGCGTATGCTGGAATGGTCGTCGGGGAGGACACTGCTGCTGCTGCTTCGGGATGGGATGTTGAGGTTGCTTTGCTACTAAAACCGTTGAATGGAACCTTTGTTGCCCGAAGGATTCTTTGGGGGGAAGTGCTTGAAGATAGCTTTGCCCGAGGGGACTTGTGCTCCATCCTTCGAGAGGGATAGTTCCTCCCTTTTGTTATTTCTGTTAGCTGCTTAGTTCCCCTGTTTTTTTTTTTTTTTTTTTTTGAAAGAGGTTGTGGTATGATGACTCTGCAGTGGTTTTCTGGGTTTATCTGATGTATTTTTCTGATATCTGGAGAATTTGTTTGGAAAGAGATGTATTTATGCCCCTTCTTTTTTTTTTTTTTTTTTTTTTTTGACGGGAAGGGGAATCCCCAGGGAGAAATACAAACGGTGTATTCATCCTGGGGAAGTACAACTACTAAGAGGAATTGTTAAAGGAAATACTAAAAGTGGAGTAAATGGGAAGTACAGCTTTTAGGGATTGGATTCCTTGAGCCATCGCGAGTGAATTATCACGCCTTCGGGTGTGTATCGCATTGATGAGCTTGCAATATCCTCCCAAAAGGGTATCCCCAACCGTGATACGATTCGTCCTCTCCTTCATTGGGCGAATCGGCTTGAATAGCCATTTTTACCGTCATCCTCCCAACTTGAAATGAGCTTTCCTTAACCACTACATCTCCGATTGAAAACGGGTTCAGATGTCGCGCAACCGTTTGAGTCTTGGCTTCGTTGGTTTCAATAGAAGTTTCCAAGCTTCTTGCAAAGTGTTCAAATGGTCCAGCTCTCCATTCACATTTCTTGACAGCGTTCGTGCCGGTGTCGCGCCGAGTCCCCATGACGGAATGGGGAAAGGAAAGATTGGTTGCGAAAAAGGTTGCTCGGTCGAGACTTACTTGCATTTGAAAACCATGAGCTAGCGCCAACGGGTCTTCTCCGGATGTCCGGGTTTCTTCGATAGTTTGTTGATGTGATAACCGAAGTGGGATGATTTGTTGGAATTTCCTTCGGGCGTGGACGTTGGGCCGAGGGTGCACATCCAATTTCGCTTTGTTGTCGAGCACCCATAAACGTCCCAATACCATGTCGTGATCTAGTTCTTTGACAATATGGAATTTGCTATGTGTTATAGCGTCTCCCATCTCGATCTCTAAGTTGATGTA
>JAJJWW010017073.1:0-20771 GCA_023531295.1 Papaver armeniacum | reverse complement strand
TCCCCCTCTCTGTATTTTCTGAGGTTTTCAGTTTCTTCCAAGTCACTGTCAGTAGCTAAGATTAGGCCCCGCGAGATATCTCCATCTCTGTTGCTTTCCTGGTCCTTTTCAGGTATCATTGCCTCGGTTGGAAGGAACCGCCACCACCCCCGTAGCTAACACGGCCGGATACAGAGACAGAGTAAGTAAAGAAGAGTACTTGGAGACTGATCAAGACTAAGAGGGAGAAGAGAGCAAACAGCTGGTGAACAATGGACAAGGAGGAGGAGAGCAAGAAATGAATGGAGAAATGAATCCAAAATCTAAGAAAATCAAAGATAAAAAGATTGGAATAAACAAATACAATTATAGAGAGACTGCCAGAGGCAGAGAATGGAAAGAACTGTGAGAAGACAACCATGAATGAGGACGAAAACATAGGTTGCAAATGGGAGATCTAGCAGAGTGGACTGGAACAGATAATAAGGAGAAGAAAGAAGAAGAGAATCAATCGACAGAAAGCACGCAATGAAGAAACACAAAAATCCGAATATAGAGCATGGCGAGAGAATGAGGAGAGAAATAGAAGATCGTTATATTCCTCACTCAAAATCTCCAAAATGAGCGTTAATAGGGAAAATCAAGGAAACATGCAACTCCAAGAACCGAATACAACCCAAACTGGCTCAAGGGAGAATAATTCGGGCATCTGAGAGAAGAACTCGAGAAGAAACCCAGAGATCGGGAGGATGACATCGAGAGACACTACATTGCACAAGCACGACTAGCTCGCGCGAGAGAAAGGCTAAGAGAAGAAAGGAAATCAAGAGATGGAAGGTTAACGCCACAGACAACCAGACAACCGCGAGAAGAAGGGAACAAAATCAGACTAATAAATATTAATGAAGAATACACAGAGAGATGATGAGAGCCGGAGGCAACCAAGAAGAGAGAACAACCGATATAATGGCGTAAGAATTGACGAAAGAAACGAAGAAGGGCGTCATGAGAAAGAAAGAGGGAGAAATAGCTGGGAGGTGAAGGTCAAAATAGGGAACGAGCTAAGAAGCGAGAGAGAAGCAGAGCTAAAAAAGACCAAAGAATCAAATTTCAGGTAAATGATCAAATCTAAGAGAACTAGTCAATGAGAGATTATCAACAATAAAAGGGAAGGAGCAAGGAGACAACTGATCAAGCTATCGCAGGCTGCGAAGAACCCTCTTTCACTAGAAGTACGTGATGGGAGAATACTCTATGCAATTTACTCGCATTAACCAACATCTTCGATGGAACAACTGCGCGATACAACATATTATGTTTATATGAGATGTATGTTACAATGGGAGAATCATGATGCCATATTGTAAATATTTCTTAAAATAAGTTTAATAGAGAGGCACTAAAGTGGTTTGAAAGTCTACCAAGGAACACAATTACATCATTTAATCATTTACAAGCCACATTCCTAGGAGCATACATGGGCAATTCTTCAGCTGCCTGTGAGCTTAAGATGTGTCTGGCTGAAAACAAAGGTTAAGTGGAGCTTAAGGTGCTTGACAGATGGAGAACCATGTGTAGCGAAATGGCAAAGACGGTTGAGGGAGAGATATCTCATCCTCTTCAGCTCTAGAATGCTCTCTTTGCACTAACTTGTTATACATTCACCCTTAGAGCTCAAAAATACAATCACTTTATTGCAGAATCATGAGAATTACAGAAGAATATATCGCCTTAAAGAAAAGACAATGAAATAATCTTATCCACGTAACACAAACTCGAATGCCGCTAACGCAAGTTTGTTACCTACCATCAATACGCTGGCGAGCACTTAAGGACAAGAAAAGGAGAAAGGATGAGGGGACAAAGCAGAAAGATAGTAGCCAGTGGGGGAAGCCATGATCGTGTTAAAGAGTTTGAACGTAGCGAATATCACAACCGTAATGCACACAAGATCTCAGAGGCTAGATCATGCAAGAAACTTATGGTGGACGACAAAATAACCGGGAGGCGTAGGTTACAGAACAAGATGGGAACAAATTAAGATGCCTCCACCGAATGCTAGCGTTGAAAAAAGATCCTGAAGCTATACTTAGATGGAAAATGTGTCAAACACCTTGGAATGTTGGAATGGAACCACCGCCAAAGTATAGAAGTCGTGAGTGAGCCCACGACGTCGATGGTATCATCATCAAACAAACGATCAGAACATAAAGAGAATTATTCTCGTGATTTATCGATCGTGGAAGTCAATCACTTCCTAAAAGGAGAAGAAAAAGGCCGACATTACCACCACCACTTAAATGCACGATGCTGTCAAAAGGAAAGGAAACATTTAGAGATAAATCTAGTCTAAAGCTACTGAATTGCAACTCTATCGTCCACTTATCGAGCCAATCGAAGATTTTCATGACAACGTGCTCAGAAGGCTCACAGAGGCCATGATAAAGAAATAATGAAATTGGCAGAACAACGCAGCTGTAGTGTGGTACTCGGCACTATTTCCTCCTATGCATGGCGCCAAAATGAAGAGAAACAATGTTGACAGCCCTGGTTGTGAAACCAGATTAAACTAAACCGCTGGATGGAGAAGATGATGAGGCGTAAGCTTATTGGCGATCAACTGACCAGACCATAACCAAGTCTGCGAATATTCTTCTACCTATACTTACAAGACTATTAGATAAAGATGAAGATTTGATCCCCTCTACATACAAGATATATGGCTTATGAATTCAAGACCAGAAACAAACCAAAGGGAGAGGTTCACATGAGAATACCTTTACAAGGATTATCAACTGGTATTTTATTCTGTGTAAGATTTGGAATCTCCATACAATGCGCCGATTGGGCCATGGCTTCATGAAATCTTGGAGTCGCGTCAATGCATTGGGGTTGTATTAAATTCTGCACATCCAATGCCAGCATTTGTATTTATACAGAGATGAAGGAGTCAACAACAATGTTAGAAGTAGATGGGAAATGAAAGAGTCACAGAAAAGGTTGGAAACAAAGATGAGAGATGAGCAGAGAAAGGAAAAAATTGATGGTGGATGCCATAGAAGTAAGGACTGAACATTCTCGAGGTGAATGCCTAAAAGATAAAGTAATACATAATAAAGTAGTACAAAGACATGAGGAGTGTGTATACATGTAATAATCAACAAAAAAACAGAAAAAGTAGCAATTGGTAATGGATGTGCTAGAATCTCGCAGCAAGAGTATATGGGAATTCAATTAAGAAAGAAAAATGAAAATACGTAATCATGTTTAATACTTCAAACAAGAATCACAAAATAATGAAACTTGAAATGATTGAATGATTTAACAAATATGAATAAGTAAAGAATGGGACGAACCTTTTATGGCGTACACCCTAGTTCAACAACACTTCTGAAGAGGCAAATGGGGACCTAAAGTGCGTCATAATGGGGTATCTCCTTTATTACGGCTCAGGGGAAGGTTACACCGCTCCGAAGCCCTCCGAGTCATGGAAATTTGGGGCCCAAGGAAAGCCTATCCGGAAGAGGTACCTTTGGATTCCCCAAAACTACAGGTTGCACTCCGGTTGGGCGACCGAGGGTCTTTCCAGGGAGTCATGTAGCTGCTCAAGGCGCCGAGGTACACGGTCGCAGCCAGAGTGCCTGGAGCACAATCCCCACGGCCATTCTTGGCAAGTCTTGCACAGCCCCGCTCAAGAAAACTCCACCTAGGTGCGCCTCGCAACCATAAACCACAGTAGCAGGATAAGAGGTCACAAACAATCGTGTCGGGACTGATGGAGGAGTTAGCTTAGGTGGTCAAGAGCCAGCCTCAAGGGGGCAACTGGATGATAAGGGCGGTGCTCTCCATTAGGAGCAAAACGTACGCAAATGTCATGAGGCTGTTTTCAAGGAGACTTAGGCTTGTCATATTTGTGCAATGATCCCACAGAGGTAATACTAACGCGAGGGTAAGGCGGATTGGCACGGGTCTTTCACTGTGTGGGCCGGACGTCCTGCGATTGCCGCAAGATGCAAATGTCATAGGACTTTATATTCGCAAGGACATTCTAGGCCTCACATTGTTGCAACCAAACATCCCGAGGCAAAATACTTTGAAAATGATAGGCAAGATCAATGGGTCTTTACATACAAGTGTAAAAGACGTCCTGTTTGATTTTGTCGCAATGAACTATGGCGGAGGACCTCAACTAGGGAGGTCCGACTTGGAAGACCACAAATGATAAGGCAAGGTCAATGGGCCTCATGAAAGTGTAGATGGTTCGCGAATTCCTACGTAAAAGAAAAGAGATGAAGATTCCTCAATTATAGCAGATATCTCACTGCCGCAGCCACATTTCAAGAACATTAAAATTGTTATCCAACAAAATACATGAGGATAACTAATCTCTTCCATCGTAAGATAAATATCGAGGCAAGTATGGGAATGGAAAGATGGAATATTATATTCTATCTTCCGAATGGGAAGAAGTCATACATTAATAATGTTAGACACAATTATATTACAAGGAAGAATCACTACCAAAAGTGGGATGAAAGATTGAATCATCAGGAAAGAGAAATCTCACTAGTAACAAAGATACGAAGAATAAGAATGACATTACACGCAGCAAAGAGAATAACAAAAGAATCTATATCTCTTTAGTGATTCTTCTATCTTCATCTGACTTCTGCCTAATATTCCCATCGCGCATTTCCTTTCCTCACAGCCTTCACTCACTGGCAACATCGCAGAGAGGTGCAGTATTCTCGTGAACCCTGCAAGACGCCGTGATATGTATGCAAAGGGCAAGTTCTGGTGTTTACAAACATACTCCATGGCTCTGCATCATGAAACGAACTACAAGATCATTATTAAAGTTCTCCATTCGTCAAGCCTCAAATTGTTTCTTCTAACTTGAACATTTATTATTACGAATGGAGAGCACTCTTCAAGCAGCCGTTTTTCAGCATTCAAGTTCTTCACCCTCGTTGGAAAATTCCCATGCAGAGTTGTTCTTTCGCATTTATCTGGTGATCCCTAATTCTAAATCTAAGTCTCTTCTCAGTATCTCCGCAAATAAGTGGCAACATTGGTTAATAATTTCATAGGCAACAACTTGTTAAAAGCATGGTAAATAGGTGGCAAATAAACCTTCATCATCGAGGATCACGTATCTTTTAATCAAGGAAGCACTGTCTTTATGCGTGGTAGACCAACATCAACACCCAAGTTATCTCCTGCCACTATCTCAAACTTCTCAGCAGGCCCTAGCTTAATCTCATATCAACACTATTAATAAATGCAGAGGAAATCCACCTTGATCTTCTCTCGCCTACTTGGCAAGGAGTTCGCCAAGCAATTCATCCCCTGTCTCAATTTGTAGCCTCAAGGAGAGATTTTTGAAATGTTGCTAATGCCTGGCAGGCACCTGTATTGATAGCAATGCGATCTTTCTCACTCTAGATGGTAGTCGCTACACTTTCTTCCTCAAAATTTTGATTTCTTGACACCTGGGACTCGAGAAACATTCCCTCCGTTGTACTAATGCGCTACAAAGATCAAACCGTCAGATCTATGTCTCAATTTCTAAAAGACGCATATTTCAATCCAAGTTCATTTAATGAGAGTGAGCACTTGGTTTGATGAACTACTTAAAAGAGTCTGCTGAGGTGAGTGAGAAGAAGGTATGGCTATCCATAGGATTCTGGAAAATGTATGGAGCATGAGTAATTCATCGAGAGATTATATACATCTGGCGGAAGTAATAAGGTCAGGTAGCAATATGCTAATTACATAAAATAAAAGAGAGGAAAGGAGGAGAAAATTTATATACCATGCAGGTTGCTGATCATGCCGTTTGAAGAGTGGACACCTGTCCCTTTTCTTGGGAGAAGGCCCGTGTTGAATCTCTTTGAATTCTCTCGCTCTGTATCAAGGCGAGCATGACGCACGTCCGCCTCTCAACTCTTGAATTCTTTTCGCCTAACGTAAATTCTTCTTCTCAAGATTAGCGGCGCCTTCTCCTCGATGGTCTCCAGGCACCATACAAAGGGAAGATCTTCCAACTCGGAAAAGAAGATAGAAAATCATTAAAACATATATACTAAACAATTTAAAGTTAGCAGTGGGAAGTATGCCCGTACATATGCTCGTAGACCCAAGTGCATTCAAAAGATCAGAGACACAACTCTGTAGACTCCATTGAATGAATTATTGCCTTCCAAGAAAGCAAAGATTACACACATGTCAGAGCCCCACAAAGAGAAGCTTAGGGGGAGCATCTCCCCATTCCTCTGGAAACAATCTCGAGAGAGACGTCAGATAACTCGATCCATGGAAGAACTGGCGTATGGAATCTTCTCTGCACAGTAGTATGATCTGCATTCATGGGAAGTATCTCGGCCGTGTAGATTCTGTGAGCTTGAGCCACATGAAGAGGATTGGACTCTTTCTAGCTTCTGGAAAGTTAAGGGGCAGATGGATTTACCTCATGCGAGCCATACGCTTGTAATCTCTCTACTTTTAGTCTTCAGCAGTAGTACTCTCTTCAACTTCAGCCTTGCGTACGTTACGCAGAAGATAAGAAAACAGAGGTGCAACAAGTATTGTTTCTAAATAAGAAGAAAGGTAAGTGATTCTTACCACTGCGTAGTTTATCGAAGCTAATGCTCGCAGTATCCTCCACGTGATCCTTTTCGCAGCTTCTTTCAACTCGCGAACTGACAGATTTCCCAGGCAACTCGCAAGAGTTATAGGAAAGAAAATACTGACAGCCAAATTTAAAGCCCAAACATACCTCTTTCTTTCTCCTCAGAGCCATTTGAATTCCCCAAGGATGAGCATCCTGCTAGATTCGCAGAAGAATATTGCAAGAGCCTGCCATGATAAGTGACCATTGGTAAGATCAAGGGGCACGAACTCACCATTTCCTCATCTTTGAATGATGCAGAGAGAGGCGAGTTATTGCCTCGAAAAGCAATCACTGTCTTGTGATATAACTTATCTTTTCGTAGAGCGATTATCCTTTTCTTCAGATTTGACGCCCCAAAGCGAGATCTCAGCATTCTACCAGTAAAGTTATCACCTGAAAGCACTTCTGCAAAAGTTTTCTCTATTGTAGGTATTTCTCACCAGCCTATGATCCGAAGTCCGCGAACCTTGGGATCTCTCGTGTAATAGGGGCATAAGTGATCCCTGCCTCCGCACCGCGGCTCGCTGGTGAATCCCATGGACTGTGCACACCGCAATATAGACTGCAGCATACATCAGCCATGGGGTAGTAAATTTTAGAGAACTATCGGGCCAAAATTTCATAAAATAAAGCGCAACCTCGTGATTTGCACATGTGAAACAGGGTCCGCAGAAGCCTCGATTCGAGCGAGACTGAGAATCTTCTTTTGACTGTCACTACATTGATGTACCGTAGAAAAGATTTACGTAAAGAACTGACGAGGTTCTTGACCGGGATGGTCAAGCAGAGTAAAACCCTCGAGCAACTTCCTCGCTGGAACTCTCTTCAAAGCAAGTATTTGTAATCCACTGTAACCGATGCGAAGCCGGTTTCAATGCGCGATATGGGAAATGGATGGAAGATTGGAGATTGCAAGCAGCTGCAGAAAAGGATTAAGCACAGGCTTGCAGAGAGGCAGATGCTTAAAATCATATAAGGAGAGGGAATTCAGAGAAAAGCTGGCAGATAGAGCAAACTAAAAGATGAAAAGGAGGGGAAAGAAAACTATATATATGTAGAAAAAGAGCCTCAGAAAACAGGGCCATTAATGCAAGACATGAACTAGTCACAGGCAGGTTGAAAGAAACGTGTCACAGGTAAGATAATAATCAAAATCCGTAAAAGTAAGCAAACGAAGACTTGTGATAAGCACAAGGAAACAATATTGTAAAATCTTATGGTACTCTTCCCCTCAGAGAAATATGAGAGAGATAAGAGACGACACTTCCATATATATTTCAAAGAAGCTTGAACTTAAAGAATAGAGGCAAGTACGACATACGTATTCTTCACGTTCCTTCATCAACAAAGATCAAAGATTATCAATAACGGATTTTTCCTTCAGACTGCTTCTTCAAGCTATATTCAGAAAAAGAGGTAAGATGTAGGATCATAATATCTAATGAGGTTAGGCCTCATGATCAATAAACGACGGCACCGCGAGGAGTCGGCAGAAAACGCAAATAACCACGTTGATGGGAAACAATTCATATACAAATAATGGAAAGACGGAACTCAAGTGAGGACAAGAAGTGTCGCGAGATTGAATAGTTGTACATCGCTAACACTTTATGACATTCCTTAAAATAGTGACAGCTTATCGTCATCCACTAAGTGTATTACCCTGCTATAAAGGGTCGATGGTCTCAGAATTCCAGGGAGATCTTTTTAGAATGGTTAGGCAAGTCATTAGAGAGAAAGTTTAAGAGCGTTAACTCTCTAAGTAATTTTTAGATTTTGCGAGAATCTTGGTGTTTGCGATATTCTGATCCTACGGCCGTGCGCCTCGAGTGCGAATTTCCATTCGAGTGTAAGACACCTCGGCACTTGCACACTGCCATCGCCCACGAGTACGAATGTCCATTCGAGTGTAAGTCACCTCGGCACTTGCACCTGTCGTCGCCCCGATTACGAATGACCATTAGGCACGAATGTCATATTCCCTACCCCTGCGTGGAATTTTACGGAAATGAATGACAAGGTATCATACTCAGCTACACACCTCTCACGGGTGGTATAGTTTTAGTCGTCGAGCATTCCATGGCCGAAGTTACTGGTGTTCCATCCGGTTTCGGTATCTTGTATGCCCCTTCTCCCACTTTCTCCACGATAGTGTATGGTCCGCCCCATCTTGCCGCTAGTTTTCCATAATTTTGTCACGCTCATAATCGGGTAGCTCCTTCATCACCAACCTGTCCCGGTTGGAACTATCTCGAGCGAACACGCTTGTTGTATTCACGTTGTAGTTGCCTTTTGCAATTATCCATTTTCTCGTAGCTTCATCTCTGTTTCTTCCAAGTCAAGCTTTGGCCAAATTAGATCTACCGAGATATTCCTCTCCACACCTCGGTCCTTGTGGTTGGTATCATTGCCGCTTGCCAAAGAATGGCTTCTGCCCGTATGTTAGCATAAATGGTGATAGGCCGTTGCTTCCTTCTCCGTGTAGTCTTCGTAATCCCATAGAACATTATAGAGCTTCTTCACACCATTCTCCATATTCCCCATCTAATTTATTTTAGGTTGTCTCGTGCTATTGTCTTGTTGGTGATTTCCATCGCCCATTACTCTCTTGGGTAGGTGTTGCCTTACTCTTTCGAATATTATAGGCGTTGGAATAGTAGTCGATATTCTTCCCTTGAAGATGTTTTCCGTCATCCAGACGATTGTCGTAGGACTCCAAACGGCAGATGATGTGTTCCCAAATGAACCGAAAGACATCTCTGTCCCAAATATGCCTATGGGCAGCAAACTCTTCCACCCATTTGGTGAAGTAGTCCGTGGCTACAATCGTACTTTCTATGCCCCGAGCCGATGTAATGGTCCCACGATGTCGATCCCCCATTTGGCAAAGGGCCAAGGGTTTACTACCGTAGTTTGATGATACTATTGGTGCATGTATCTTTTTCCAAACTTTTTGCATTCGTCGCAAATTAGTGCCATATGTTTTTCATCTTCGCTCATATACTACTAAAAATATCCCATGGTCTTGGCCCGAGTCGCCAGATCATCAATAATTTTGGTTTCTCCAAGACCATAATGCAAGCCACCAAGATCGAGTGCCCCTCTTCTTTACTTAGACATCTCAAGAGTGGTCCTTTATATGATCTTCTCGTATAAAACACCGTCTCGTAATTCGTATGTTGTTGCGTTGCTTTTGATCTTGTTGATCTTGGGTCATCCCTTTGGTAATTCTCCCGTCTCCAAGTATTGATGGACGGGTTTTCGCGCCGCCAACATATTTGTCACCGTTGTCACGGCCAAATACACTTTTGTGTCTTCTACCGCAGTATAGATGGCATCAGTGGATCCTCATAACGCGGATGCCTCGACACTGAATCTGCTAACATTGAGGTGATGTAGGCAATGCACGAGTGCTCGGTTATCTTTTTCTACAAATGTGTCTCTAATTCTGATACCGGGAATTTGATTGATGTAAAATCAAGTAGCTCCCAATATTTTTGTAATACCGGATCATAAATTGCATATTGCCCATCGATCTCGGGATGACTAGTTGAGAATCACTTGTTAGTCTTACGTCATGTATCCCTAATTCCACAATTAATCGCAAGGCATGAATTACCGCTTCTTATTTAGTGACATTGTTTGTTTCCTTAAACTCAAGTCTAAACGAGTAGACCATTTTCTTCCCTTTTGGTGTGGTAAAGACTAGCCCTAGCCCCGATCCATCTTTTGTTAGACGACCCATCTACAAATACTTCCCATCGTGTCGGGTTACACGCTTCAAGGAGATTTGACGGATCTTCTCGGCCTTCTTCCATGCCCGGATATCCTCAATTTCTCCTCGCTGTTCAGAGGAAAATCTGCCGCAAAATCGGCCACCGCATGTGCTTTCACCGCTGTCCTCCTTTCATAGAAGATATCAAATCGTTTAATTTGAGCACTCCATTTAGAGATCCGTCCGCATCTTGCCGCGCCCGCCGAGCAATCGACTCTATAGAAGATTTCGAGTACTCGATCCCGTGAGTTTGGAAATATGTCCGTAGTTTTGTGTTGCGAATACCAAAGCGAGTATTAACTATTTAATTTTGGTGTAGTTCCTTTCATCGCGGGGTTCATGGTCTTGCTTATGAAGTACACGGTTTTTCTTCCACCCTAATATTTTTAACTAAGACTGCGCTCGATGCATAACTAGTCGCCCGAGATATAAGGTAAGTACTTCATCCAAACTGGTCTTTGCAAAAGACCTGTAGGCTCGCGAGATGTTGTTTAATTTTTTGAAATGCTTCCTCACATTCTTCGCTCCACTTGAATTTTTCCCTTTTTTCTTAGTGTCCCGAAGAAGTCTTTACACTTATCCGATGACCGTGAAATAAATCGCCCTAGTGCCGCCAAGTTTCCATTCACCTTTGCACGTCTTTTTATCACACGGGGATGGCATTTTCAAGACAACTCGATCTTGTCCTGCCTTTCGGTTGATGTTTAATTTCAATGATGTTGTAGTAAGATGATTAGCTCACTCGTGACTTGTTGAGAATTTGTTTTAAAACTAATAACGAAAATAAGGAAAAATATATACAAAATATTGTCACAGATGAAGAGAGTTACCGGACTAGGATTTCGTCGAATTCATAACATAGGGTTCAATTTATTTATTTTCAACAATTACAGCTCAATAAATAAAATTAACGGGGACTCTGATTTTGCCAAGGTAGATTCTCTAAAGATTAGGTGTAAATCCTAAGCATGATGTATCAAAAAATTTAAGCTAAGCATACCTCATCAAATTAAATGACAACCAATTAATTCAAATCATATTTCAATTAAAATTAATGCAAAAGTCTTAAAAAGAATTAAATAATTTTACCCATGTATGAAATTCGTCTTCCTCCATTGTCCCAAAGAATGGGGTTTAGCTCATCATGTTGGAAACACGCTCAAAATATGATTTTATTGCTCAAAGGTGCTTACAAATGATGAAAAGGAGAGATATAAATAAACCAGAATTTGCAACGCATGAGAAGCGTTACAAACCATCACATAAAGTAATACGATAAATGGTAAATGTCACCAGTAGCAATACGACCCACTAGTGATGTGTCGTTGTCACCGTAGCATTTACGATGGTACTCCGTGCGTCTTATGTTCTTCGTTTTCTTGAGGTGAAGCAAAGCAGTAAAACAACTCGCAACCTCTCGATTTCTTCTCTACGCTCACTAATCACCTCCGTTTTCACCCCTAACTCTCCATAAACCTTCTCGATACTCCAACACTCTATATATACTACACAGGGCTTCAATATCTCCCCATTACTTCGAAATAATTCCCCAGTATCTTCCCATTATTATTTTTATTCTCCACGGATAATTTCCCGCTTTAAATCCTCACGCATTTTCTTGTGCTTACACCTCCAAACACGTTATGTACGCATCATAGATTGAGTCAAACTCTTGTACAAATTAATATACCCACGTAACTTCCACAAGAAAATCCCGTGTATTCCTGTTGCTCGTTTTATAGAGAATGCGTGAAAGTTTCCTTACTTTCCAATTTAAACGCGACTATCTACCCTGTTTCGATGTAACAAGGTACTACCAGATCATATCCAGTCAAAAACTCATAAAAATCTCGTCCGGAATCGTTCACGAAATTCATCCAGGAAGAAGAAAAAATCCCGCCAAAACTGAAATTTAAATGCTAAGAAGAAGGTTGCCTTATCCGTCCTGGTGGAGTGTAAATAGTGTGTGTCCAACCGAGGTGCCCCTTATAAATTGAAGTGTCCCTTATCCAAAAAGTAGGGGTCCCGTTTAGCAAATGTCCTCCGGGATGCCTTTAACAACTTTTTCGAGCCGAATTTTCCAAAAATGTTTATTGCCCCAAAATACCTACAAACACATAACACACCATAATAAATACAAAATCGAGTGCAACAATATATAGTATTGAGATCAAATTAGACACAAAAATGTGTCTATCAAATACCCCCAAACTTATTATTTGCTAGTCCTCGAGCAAATTTATTCTAGAAAAGAAAATTCAAACTTACTAGGTGGCCCTAGTGACTGAGTTATAGTCTCGGGAGGGTTTACCAGAGGTGTACCCACAAAACCTTTACTCCAGACCCTAGTTATCTACGCAGAACCTTGTAAAGCACTAAAGAATCTCCTTGGTTGGCATACAATCATTGACTATAAGAGGAAGTACCCTGATGCGAAAATTCCAATTGATGTACACGAGTTTGCACTCAATCATACTAAAATTCATATATAAGTGACAGAGCTCTACTCAGATAGTTTCTGTACATCATAACCGGAGTCAACCAATCACATGGAAAGATTAAGAAAATGGATGTAGAGAAAAACGTAGATGGTTTTGATGTTGACCAAGGTGAACCTATCCTAATGGACTAAGATAACGGCTCGACTATCAACACAAACTGTATATACAAGGGAACCAAATAAGTGATAATCCTAACTCTAGGTCAACACAACTGGCATATACAAGGGCACCAGTGGTCGACTTTATTGAATTTATTCCAGTTGGTCTGATGGTCTGGTCTCAATTTTTTTTTTTGGTATCTCAATCACTCTATTTCACCCACTCAAGAAAAAGAAAATAAAATGCATAAGGTGAAAAGGATTCAACGAGATATGGCGAAACTACCATGTTTTTTTCAATTCTAACACTCGAGCTCGTGCTTTTATGAATAGACTCTTTAGATGTTTCCATCCATCGATTGGTTCCTCATCTCCTATAACCAAGATGCTTCCATCCACTTAGATTGGTTAGTGCTATCCTTAATAGGCATAAATTTCTAGGCTCTGAGTTTATTTATTGCAACTAAAAAGTTTCTCCCATACCCCAAACTTAAATCTAACATTGTCCTCAGTGTTCTAAAGATAAAATTAAAAGTATGAACAAGGAGAAACTGTTACCACTTGAAGCAAAAGAGTTAAGGAAAGATATTACAGTGTTGCATGAGCATGGGTTACCTCCCAAGAAGTGCTAAGTTTAAAGTCTTCAGCCAGACTAAGAAAGGATTAGTCACCTTATAGAATCATAAAGTAATAGCCGAAATAACTGCGGATCACCAAAACCAAAAAGAGCTATCACAAGTTAAAGGAATCTGTAACATGCCAAGAAAGTTAACAAATAAAGCACACCCATGTCTAGTTTCCTGTTTAAGACAACTACATCTAGCTGTGGTTCAGGTTCAGGTTCTATAACTGGGTCTAGATAACATATTTTCCTGGGTTGCATTTCCTCAAAAGTTAGATCCGAATGTTCAGGTTCTAGAGTCTGGAAAAACTCAAGTAAAAGCTTAGAAGCACATAATAATAACCTAAATATCTCCGGATCCTTAAAGTCAATCAGTTTTGACTTACACAATTGACCACGATGAAAGTGATGGTCAATCTTAAACAAATGTGTCGACCCTAATCTCCTAAAGTAATTAGGTTTAGTCTCAAAACTTAATAACTGACACACCTGTAACTCATATGTTCCCACATTTGGTTGAAAAATATTTGGTGGGAAAACAAAGTCAATTTTGGTATCATAGTCTCAAGCTAACCACATCAACCAGGGATGGGTTTCTAATAACTGAACTTTTTCCCTGACATCATTAGGTTCAGGAAAACGTGTATGAAGATAATCTTTGTAAAATGGTTGAGGCACATATGTCAAGTCCTAAGTGAGGGGACTTGATCTCCGTAAGAGCTAAAGGTAAGGCACAAGGAGAATGATAATCACCCCAAACTTAGAGTTTTGGGTGTCTCTAGATAGACTAGCTACAATTTCCCTAATTTCTAGATCATCTAACTCGAAAATGGTCAATTGCTTCTTCTAGGTTATACTCAAAGTGATGCATCCTCACTCATATTTAAAAACTCTCTACGAGTTCATCTTCTTCGTCTAAAACTATTGTTTCTAAATCCTTGGACTCTAAAACAGTATTCTTAGGATAAACCCGTTCCTCTAAACCATTATCGGCTTTGTAACTAGGAAATTCTACATCATCTAAAACGGAGATACTTCTAGTCAAATCCTCATCCTTTTGAATAGGTGAATAATTATTAAAATTATTTGGATTTAAACCAAATATTACTATGATTATAAAGCTCAATTGGAGAAACAAATTCCTGATCACTATGCCTAAAACTTCAGATTCTTCATCAACACTATCCACATCATGATCATCACTATAATAACATCAAAATCATCGAACTCTAAATAAGTAGTGTTACCAATTCTAACCTCGCATCTTGATTATGCGAATAACTATCTTCATTCTCAAGGGTATTATTGGATACACTATATTGGCAATTCCAGCTTATTTCAAGCAATACTTTCGCTCGTCTCTAACTCAAGTCTACGTGTCGACTCAAATTTATCCTCTCAAGGGTCTCTTCCAAAGAAAGTTCCTTAGTGTTGGATCTAAGTTTTGAGTTAATCTATTGAGGATGTCTTCTAAAGAAGATTCAAATATTGTTGCAAATTCTTTCGTCCATAACTATGTTATTCACCTCAGCCAACTTATATGTCGTTTTAGCTAAATCCCCGAGGGACTCTTCTAAAGAAGGAGTAGGAACAGTATGGGATCATAAAAAGGACTACTTTTCAAAAGTTTGATTGTATCCTAGAGACGAAGAACTAGTATTATAATCTTCTTTGCTCGTAAGACTGATGCACGTGTGGATAGTAATTGGGCTCACCATGGTATGACCCATAACCTTCAAAAGGTTGGCGCTCCTAACCACTATTCACACTATGGTCATAAAAATAGTGATGTCCATATTGTTCAGCCTGGATATTCATATTCATTGTGATGGCTATTATAATACCAGCTTTGACATCCTAACCGCAAGGGAATTCTACACAAGCATAAACAAGGCCGACTCGACCACAACAAACCTACTGATTTCTAGCAAACAAAAAGCATGATGGCTCCACTTAGATTGTTTCTAGACCAAATTCTAATCCTTCGAAAAGGAACTCTATAACTGAGCAAACCTCTCTCGAATCAATCCGAGTTGAAGTAAGTTGAATAGAGGCGAGGAAGTCAAGTGGAGCTTTGATACCCAAGGCCTCACCGCATTACAAGGCGGCGCAATCACGCATTCAACTCACAGAAACCGTCATGAACTTCGAAGTATGTATGCTTAAAAGAGTAACCAATATTTTTCGAATGACTTTCCTATTAAGCTCAAGTTACCCTATCTACCTTGTTCTTAGCAGCATTTTAAGCTTGGGTACGCGGTTTGGTATCGTTTTCCTAAGGCTAAAGAAGAGAACGATGAAGAAATCCGAACCCCTTATCTTGTATGTCCAAAGTCTTGCCCTTTACTAGGAAATTAAAGCACCCGTATTCAGTTCCTCGACATATATGCAAACGAAGGAATACAAGAACCCGCCGGGACAGGGGATTCGCGAAAGTGTTTCGACAACTTACCTCTCCTGCCCAGATTTGGATGAACTGCTGAAGTCGACTCGGCCACCGACTCCTATGTCGGGGCAGTACAACCCGAGGGGCCGAGACAGATCGTAACCGGCCGCCCTTCCCCGTGCGCTTTATATTTAAACTAACCCTTCCTCAGGGTTTAAAAAAACTAAAGTCCAATGTCCAATGTCCAAAATAAAAATTCCAAAATAAAAGATTACAAAAATAAAAGCCTATTTACGCTTCTAAAATAATAATAACACTATATACAAAATTTTCTTCTTCAATTCGTTCTGATTTCTATTTTCTTTTCCTATTTTGGCTTTGCTTTTCTTTTCAAGATTTCTTTTTCTTCGCTCCACTCCAAATCAAAAGCAAACAGTAAATACCACAACGCGTAAAAAAGAACAAAATAATAAAAATAAAAATAAAACCTAAAAAAAACAAATCTATACACAAGTCTGCAAGCCACGCGCCAAAATTGATGTTTATTTTCAATGATGTTGTAGTAAGATGATTCGTCACTTAATTTGTTGAGAATTTGTTTTAAAACTAATAACGAAAATAAGGAAAAATATATACAAAATATTGTCACAGATGAAGAGAGTTAATGACTAGGATTTCTCACGAATTCGTAACATATAGGGTTCAATTTATTTATTCTCAACAATTACAAAATTAATAAATAAAATTAACAGGACTCGATTTTTGCCAAGGTAGATTCTCAAAAGATTAGTTGTAAATCCTAAGCATGATGTATCAAAACATTTAAGCTAAGCATACCTCATCAAATTAAATGATAACCAATTAATTCAAATCATATTTCAATTAAAATTAATGCAAAAGTCTTAAAAAGAATTAAATAATTTTACCTATGTATGAAATTCGTCTTCCTCCGCTCGTCCCAAAAGAATGGTCTAGCTCATCATGTTGGAAACACGCTCAAAATATGATTTTATTGCTCAAATGTGCTTACAAATGATGAAAGGAGAGATATCAAATAAACCAGGAATTTGCAACGCATGACAAGCGTTACAAACCACTGTTACAGTATACGATAAATGGTAAATGTCACTGTAGCAATACGACCCACTAGTGATGTGTCGCTTTCATCAGAGCATTTACGATTCTGCATTCGTGCGTCTTATGTTCTTTCGTGTTCTTGAGGTGCAGCAAGAATGAACAACTCGCAACCTCGATTTCTTCTCTACTACCACTAATCACCTCTCGCCACCCCTAACTCTCCATAAACCTTCTCTCGATACTCCAACACTCTATATATACTACATGTATTTCGAATATCTCCTCACTACTCCGAAATACCTCGTATCTTCCATTATTATTTTTATTCTCCACGGGATAATTTCCCGGCTTTTAACTCCTCACGCATTTTCTCGTGCTTTACACCCTCCAAACACGTTATGTACGCATCATAGATCGAGTCAAACTCTTGTACATGCCTAATATACCCACGTAACTTCCACAAGAAAATCCCGTGTATTCCTGTTCTGCTTTTGTGGAGAATGCGTGAAAGTTTCCTTACTTTCCAATTTAAACGCGACTATCTACCCGTTTCGATGTAACAAGGTACTACCAGATCATATCCACTAAAAACTCATAATAATCTCGTCCCGGAATCGCTCACGAAATTCATCCAGAAAGAAGAAAAAATCCCGCCAAAACGAAATTTATCCGTCTCGAGTGTAAATAGCAGTGTGTCCAACCGAGGTGCCCTTATAAATTGAGGTGCCCTTATCCAAAGTAGGTCCATTTAGCAAATGTCCTCCGGATGCCTTTAACAACTTTTCGAGCCGAATTTTCCAAAAATGTTTATTGCCCTAAAATACCTGCAAAACACATAAAACACCATAATAAATACAAAATCGAGTGCCAACAATATATAGTATTGAGATCAAATTAGACACAAAAATGTGTCTATCATCTATTTCTATTCCTTTATCAAGATTATATACCCTAGGAATTTACTCGAGGTTACCCAAAAGTACACTTGGCCTAGTTCACTTTCTCATCTTGTATTTTCTATAGCTCTGGAAAGATCTCCCGAAGATCATCAATGTGAGGGATGCTAACCTACTTCTTCACTAGCATGTCAGCCCACGTACTTAGATGGTGTTATGTATCTTGTCTTCGAACATGTCCTCTACCAATCTTTGATAAGTGGCCCCCGTGCTCCTTAGTCCGAATGGAATCTTTAGTAACAATACAAACCCTCAGGTGTGAAGAAGGATGTATGCTCTTGATCTTTCCGGCCAAGGGAATTTGATTGTATCCCCCCGAGTAACCATCCATCAATGTTATCACCTTGTATCCCACGATGGATTCCACCAGTTGGTCGATGCTGGGGAGAGGAAAGCTGTCTTTGGGACACGTTTTATTCAAATCACTGAAGTCGATGCAGATTCTTACTCCTCCATTTTTCTTGGGTACAATCACCATGTTCGATATCCATTGTGGGTATTGGGATTTCGGATAATCCCCGCTCTGAAGCTTCTTCAACTCAACCTCCACCGCCGCCAGAGTCTCTAGGAGCAATCCCGCGCATCTTTTGTCGGTGGATTGTTTGAATTTAGGGTCTATCCTAAGGCTGTGGAACATACCGGCCTTCGATCCTCCATATCATGCATTTTCCAAGCGAACACATCCATGTGTTCTACAAATAGAGTTATTAATTGGCATGTCTGCTCGTCCGATAGCAATGATCCGATTCTAACAATTTTTGGCTTCTTCCTTGGACCCTAGGTTGATCTCCCGAGTAGATTCATGTGCCGAGAAGTTCGGGTTTGGCTCATTGATCGATGTCGTCTCCTTTGATTAAGCAGGTCTCTTTTTCCGCCACTTCGTGAGGTCATGATCGCTGGAGATTGCCTTCTCAAATTCTTCCCCACTCCTGCCTCTTTGGCTTTGTTCTTTCCGACGCCGCCTAGATCACCTATCTTCATTCCGTTGAATGTCTAGCTACATGCACCGGTCTAGCAGCTCGAGGATCGCCATTACTTCAACGACCCCTTTGTAAGGGAAACCCGCCGGTGACAGGCCTAAGCTACTCCTTTGATGCCTCGCAATACAAGGCTGGGTCTCCCAACAATCGCCTCGTATGGTGATACTACGTCCACAATGTAAAACGTGATGAGGGGTGTCGAGATATCCTTCTCCGTCCGATATTCAAAGCATGACTTCCTTGTATGGTTATTGCCCATCAGTTTAGATTCGATAGGTTGATGGAATTAGATGTCGCTCGGATAACTCCATCCTCTTGAATGGGTCATAAAAGATAACCTCGACCAACTCCCACCGTCTACTAGTATCCTTTTTAACTCCCACTCCTCAATGAGTAAGGTGATGACAAGCGGTCCCCATGTGCTGGCCGTTCATGGGGACATCCTTGGCTGAGAAAGTGACGCCTTGCATCATCCAGCCTCCATGGGTAAAGTTTTTGGCCACACTGAAGATTTACTTTCCCGCACGATCCCTTTTGTGAATTCCTGATGCGATCCCCGTCCCCAAATCGAATCCCCAGTCGCCGAGTGTGAAATAGTACTAACGAATTGGGTTCCCACAATCACTTGGTGCAATGAGCTGCCAAAGTGAGGGGGCGGTACCGCTTGTTTGACAAAGTGCCTCGTATCCATCTCTGGATCGATGCTGAACTATATCTTCAATTCCCGAAAATTATTGGCCGAGTGTCCTCTGCATCGATGGTAATGACAACTCGAGGATGATTTATCGTCTCACAAACCGTATGCCCCTAGTCTGGTATCTCGATGTCGCTCCTCTTTTCCACTTCTTTGGAAAATTTCTTCTAAGAGGGCGTTCAAAGGCGCGTGTACTTCTGCCTCCGTGGCGTGGTTCCTTTCCTCTCGACCCACTCCTTCCCGCATGTGCCTTGCCATGTGGTACCGCCTCTTCGGTCGTCCGAGGATCTCCCTGGGTCGTTTGTGTACTCGTGCCGCTTCCTGCATTCCCTGTCCCGGCGCCCTTCTTGTATTTCTTCTAATGAAATATTATGCTCTTGCATCTTTCTCACCGTCAAAGATTTGCACTTTTCAGATACATGGCTATCCAGATAGGGTCGTATTTTCCTAAAGAATTTTCGAACCCGAAGATCTGGCTGGCCTATGTGCACCTTCCCGATGTTCCGCATAGCTTCCACCTGTCCTGCCAATGATCTCAAAGGTTCTTAGAACCTTTCGTGCCAAAGTGAATAAGCTTATTTATCCGTACGAGCAATAATGTTATGCATGTAGGTCTCAAGGAACGTTTCTACCAAGACCTCAGAATCGCCAATGGATTCATCTAAAAGGTGTATACAACCACCTCGCTTCATTCCGTAAGCTCAGAAAGTTTGCACATGACTACATCATGTGCTCTTCCATCAGAGTAGTGACATGCTATACATATTGATGTGCCCCGCCGCCCGTGCCGTCAAACTGGACGAAGGTGTGAAAGTGTGTATTTTGGGGAAAATGGGGTTCGTTCTAACTCGGGGTAAAAGGGGCTTTCTTCGCCCACTAATCACCTATAGTAACTTGTCGCTTTCTCCGTCTCTAGCTAGCTTCTTAACCATTTGTTCCGAGTTGTTCAAGCTTAGCTTTAGTCTAGATGTCTGACTCCCATTGTTTACCTTTCATCTATCGAGGAACCCGGGAGGACCATACCACTTCT
>JAJJWW010017072.1:0-29865 GCA_023531295.1 Papaver armeniacum | reverse complement strand
GTACCAACAGTTAACGTCATCATCCTGAACCCAGAACAACTATGGCAAGGTGGTGACGGCCGGGACAGACTAAAATGTTTCATTTGTTAAAACAAGAGGCGACAGTATCAGACTTCGATCGAATATTTAACCAATACAGAGCCCCATTAGCATAAACGCGCCTGAATCCGAGAAAGCATAGCTAGTTTCCTGCTTTTCTCTCCACCCCTGCCATAACCTAACAGAGTTGTAACTTGACTCCGTCGTTTGGCATTTTGCATGTAAGAAATCTTAACAACCTTTATAAACGCTAAAGTGGAATATAACAATGATGAATACACACAACTAAAACCATACACCTCGGACATGAATATTACTTACCAGTGATGGGATTGGAAATGTCTACAACCCCTAAAGCTTGGTAACAAACCAAACCATTGCAAGAAGCAACTAACTCTGTGAAAAAGCGTACTTTGGTTTCCCAATAGATTTCGCCAGATTTTGCATTGAATGATGGATTTGATAGGTAATCGAAGTAAATATTTCCTAATACGGTATCTGAATTCAACTTTTCCATTATCATTCCTTTTCCAACAAAATTATGCTACCAGTAAAATTATGCAGTAAGCAAAAAATTAACTGATTCTTTTCTGATTCTCCTTTTTAGTCTTATTTTGTACCTAGGGTTTGTTGTTTTCAGGTAAAAAAAAGGTAATACATAGTATCAAAAAAAAAAAAAAAGGTAATATGCAGGTTCGTTTGTAAAAATTCAGCAACATGATAGTATGCTCACCGACATTAAAATCATCTGGAAATGAAAAACAAAAAATCAAAACACGAAAAAATTTCTATACTACTTTTAGATATTCTAGACTGCAACGATTTTAAATACTCCTCCTTTAATGCAACTTACCTGCACATATTAGTAATCAACTAGCTCTTGTCCGAGATCTTTTAACGAAACCAGGCTATTCATGATGAATTGCTCCAACATACCCATTTGCACTTTCAATACAAAATAGTTTCGTTGAAGTTATTTGTAGCTTTAAGGTCATAACAGGAGAACGTCATTTTGACAGAATAGAATTTCCGTCTCTGTTAGGATATTAGTTGACACTTTGAGCTTGAATCCAATTTCTACTGAACACCTTAGTCAAGTAAAGAGTTAATGTACGTGTGTGCTTTCAAACTAGTATTACCTCGGCAGTTGTTGATGTTTTCTTCTTGAATGCCCCATACATCCATCATAGGTTCATCTTGCTCTATATAAGATAGACACAAACACAGATCCTTCTAGCGTCATCGATAGAGGAATGGAAGAAAATAACGAAGTTTCAGTGATGGAGATATTGAAATGTTTCTTATGTTAAATCAAAGGCTACAATATCACAGCTAGAATTTTAGTTAACAATAAAAGACCCCATTAGCAAAAACACCCCAGCAGCCCGCGATCCTACATGTAATTTCTGGTATGTCTCTCCACCTGATGCCATTTACCGAGTGTGTAGACTTGAAACGTCGTGGTTCGTAATTGTGGTGGAAAAGATCTGAACAAACACATATGTACCGGGTGAGATGACAATAACCGAATCAGCACACTGATAGTATTCATTCACATCTTTGGATACGAATACGCGCACCCATGATGGGATTGTAAATATACATTACACAGCATGATTGAATTTCGTCCATAACATATGTAACATACCAGACCATTGCAAGAACCAGCCAGGCAGAATTAGTACGGAAGAGCTTTCCAATATCTCCTAATATCCTTGAACTATCTTTAAGAATTCCAGTTTCTTTGGTAATTTGAATTTACCATCTCTGGAAGGTAGTTCTCATAACATAATTCGGTATGACCATAATTTGATGTTTGATTTCCATGAAAATCATACACTGTCTTAGGTGTTTGTACTATAAGTAAAAATACCAACAATGGGCCAAATTGATACTTGAATCATCTTTTGGTCCTCCTTCATCCCTTCTTGACCAACTACAGGCGGCCTTGGTCTGCACTGGGCATAAGATGTCCAATGGTCAAAGTCGGTCAACTATGGAAAGTCAACATCCGTCAAGGTCACGGTCAAAGTCAACGGTCACCAAAGTCATAGTCAAACCGTCGGTCAACTATCGAAGCCGGGCCGCACCCTAGCCAATTTTGACCTTGAAAGCCAATGCCGCTGGCAATTCCTAGCCAAAAACTCCCATGGCACGCCAATTCGGTCTCCCGACCGTCGCTGTGGCGGCCTCCGTCCCTACTGCCACCAAGATGTTCACAACCATCAAGCGTCCCTACCCCACATGCTGTTTCTTCCAGTTAGTGTCCACCAATACCTACCGCCCATCATTTATGCATAATTTATCATGGAAGCATAAATGTGCGCTTTATGAACTGAATTCCAAATGATTTACGGCATGCGAATTGAATTCTATGCTTTTGTACGGAATTGAAGAGGGAGGCATAAATGATCGATTAGTGCCATTTAAGTTATGTTGAAATTATGTATACAATTGTATAAATAGGAGATAGAAATCATAGAAAAGAGGTAGCCAATAGGAAAAAATATACAATGTAATTTTACTATCAATACAAAATCACTCCCCAAGGGGATTAACCTTGTGGATGTAGGCAACTCCATGCCAACCCGTTGAACCTCTCCGTCTTTCATTTTATTCTTCAAAATCAACCCCCTAACCCAAAATACTCACCAAAACTATCCATTCATCGTGTTTCGTGCCCAAATGTAATTTTGGGTACAAACACTTGGGTTTCCCAAAAATACTTCGCCAAATTCTGCAGACTTTCCTGCATTGCATGGTAATCGAGTAACTATTTCTAATACCACTAGATTTGTGCCCGTGCAGCATGACCGGCATTTTTTCATTTAACTTGGTGTGCCCGGCGATTCCGGTCCCGTGGGCATGCATTTTTGATTTCGTGTGCGCGGGACTTCATCCGCCTCAGGCTATGTATTTTGATTTTGTGCAAGTCTGTCAGTTCTGGTGGCAATGCATTTTTTATTTAGTGTGCCGCCCCATAGAAAGCCATTTTTTATTTGGTATACACTGGCTTTGCCCGCCCAAACGATACATTTCTTATTTGGTGTGCGCGTGGCTCGCCCGCCCGTGGTGATGGTATTTTTATTTGTTGGGAGGCAAATACTAAATATGTGTAGATTTTATTTATTTATTCCTTTTATTTTCGTAGAAAATATGTGATTTTCCCCTATAAGTTAATTTTGGAAAATATGGCCATGCATTTTTGATTTGGTGTGGCGGACTTCAACTCCGCCCCATGTTAAATGCATTTTTATTTAGTGTGCGCCATTTATTATTTGGTATACACGAGTTTTCATGCCCCGTGATAAATTTTTTATTTGGTGGCGGGTCATGCTCGACCATGGCAATGTATTTTTTATTTGTTGTGGGGAGGTAAATTAAATTAAATGTGTGGTTTTATTTTATTTATTTTTTTATTTTTGTAAAAGTATATGTGTGAAATATGTGGATTTTTTCCCTTTTAATTTAGGAAAAGGAGTCCACAACATGGTAGGTACTTATTTCAATTTTTAATCCAATTAAACGTTGCCAAGTGTCCTCTCTAAATAATGTCACGTAATAATTCCAAATTGAATTTGGTTTACTTTTTGTATCTTTTTCCTATTCTTTTAAACCAATCATATGTTGTCAGAATGTCCTCACTCAAACGCCTTTCGTTCACAAACTCAAAAAACTCTATTTAAACCAATATAAAGAAGGAGGTTTCCTCACGTTCAATGTGGGAGATTTATTTATTAGGGCCTTTAAGTCTTTAGATATCCGACCGGTTTCTCCCGTAACTACGGCATTTGTCTTGAGTGATTGTGTCTTGGGATGGATTCTTCTGGTTCTTCTTGGCAAGTCTGGACTATTACGTCACAGCTAAAAATCGTGATCACTACAAAATCGATGAAAGTGTTCCCTGGACGCCTGATTGTGACAAAGATGTAGGAACACCATCAAATCAAGTAGTAGGATTGTTCATCCGCAACATGATATGGTCAAAGTTCAAGTTGCAATTTACAAAGATCTTTAAGATGGCTGTGGAAATGAGGAAAAAACCACTTTAAAAAAAAAAAAAAAAAAAAAAAAAAAATCTTTAAAATTTCCAAATTGGATGTTTCACGATTACTCTGCGGCCAGTTAATAAGCAAATCACGTCAATTGACAAATTCATCATAGCCGATTGATCGCAATCTGCTATGATCATCTATAGATTCGAACATTTTTAAACTATTACCTTCGGAAAGCACCCAATCTATAGAACTACAAGGGCTATTAAAACTATTATCGGGACGTTCTCGTTCACGGTGAAGATGGCGCCAAAACATCAAAATTGTTGCTACATGTTCATCCAACACGGATTGAGCCAATTTTGATTTCAATCATCGTGCAGTCAGTTGATCGTATCTGCCGCTGCAAAGTCCGGTTTTGATTGCAATTACTTTGCGGTCCCGCTGGTCATGAGGTTGTCCAATTACCCTTTAGGAGCTCGAAGCACTGGGGAAAGCTCTAAAAAAGGTCACAGGAAAAATTGTTGTTACAAGATGTCGGAGAAAGGATGACAGGTTCAAAAAGCATGTCGCAGAGGCTCGCATAAAAGATAACAAATCCATAAAACCATTACAAGAAGTCGTTGTTACTGCATAACAGCTTTGAAAATCTTGTCATCAAGGTCCAAGGCAAAAACCACATTTTGGAGAAAGTGTCGCGGAATGTGGAAAAAAAAAAAAAAAAATCCGGCGTAGCTTCTGGCCTCACCCGATGGATCTTTCACCCTCTTGAGGAGTTTCCGTTCACCTACCTTTGTTTTCCTCCCCCAAGTCAAAGGTGTCCATCACCTACGTCGAGTTCTTGATGCTTCCGCCATTACATCAAAGTTCAATCTGCGCAAAAAAATGACCACCGTGATTTTAGAGGTACATCAAACTTGATACTCACGTAATACATCCAAATTCCATTCTCAAAGAATGGAGTTCTATGCAACAGTGGTACATCAATCTTGATGTACTGGACACAGGACCAGTTGATGCTTCCGGTACATCCATTTTCGATGCTCTTGAAACATCAAAATCAGCTATTTTTTAAAAAAAAAAAAAAAAAAAAAAGAAGCCGCCGGCCATTTACTTGCGAGCGGCAATCGGGCGGCAAACGCGGCGACGGCGGAGAAGCCGATGCTAACGAGCGCGACGGCGACGGCCAATCTTACGTGAGGAAGAGTTAGCGGAGATGGGCATGGTGTCGCGAAAGTAATCGTTGGTGATTAATCGTGGCCCGGCTGATTTTGTTTCGATGTAGCTCTTGCAACCAAATCCATAGTCCCGATTTGGTGTGGTGGAAAGAATTAATGACCTGTGGCTCTTGGATGATTCTTAGCCTTCTTCTCTTGCCTTGGGATATGTACACTCCCACTTGGGCTTGTTCTACAAATTTGTTTCATGGATATCTTCCAAATCTGCGTCCGAATTGATGATTTTTGCCTGATGCGATGTGTTTCAATATACTACGACATGAAGGTAATATTTTGCAATTGGAGAATAATATTTTTTGGGCTTTTTAATAAAGTGGCCAAGTTTTTGAACTATATTTAACAAAATGACCGTTTTTTGAAATTGTTTTATAAACTGCCGAGTTTGACATTTTCCATCCCGTTTTTTGAAAAACTATGACGTGATTAACTCAAAAATGTCAGTTGTAGAAGACTTAAAAGCCCCTAAAACTTTGACAACTAACTCTAAATTGTCTCCCTTGTATCTTCTTCATGACCTTCATTCCTTGAGTTCATCTCAAAATTGAAAATGATACATATCTCTACAAAACCAATTCTTATCAATTGTATTTTACCCCGAACATCAAATTAATTCAACTGAAAATGAAAATTTATCTTCATATAAAATTACAACTATCCAATTCATGCAGTAGCAGAACAAGTTGATTTGTATGGTAAAATAAAAGATCATATAATCAATTTCATCACTACCCCATCACTTTAAATAAAAACAAAGTAAACTTTCATCATCACTGATTCGATGCTTATAGGCCAATACGTATATGGTGTAAGATGAAAAATCCAATACTAACCAGTACCACCCATAAAGAACAACGCTGAACCATTTCTACCATCAAATCACAACCCTTGCCAAGATACCATCAAATGATCATCACAAGCCAAGATCAGCTTTTAAAACACCAAAACTCATAAATCAAAGAAACCCCAATTTTCAAGAACCCTAAAATTCAATTTTTTACTCCATGTAAAAATTAAATACATTTAGCCATCCCCAATATGAGCAATACGAAGATAAATAAACGTTAGGTTTGATGTAATTTACTCAATTTGAAGACCCATATTGCTTCAGTTTACAAGTTCCTTCTTCGTCATCTTTTAATTTCAACTTTTGTGTCATGGGTCGAACAAATAAATTTTGGTAATTAGGTTAATGAAGGTTTAAATTATGGTCCGGATTTGAAAATCAAAGAATGGTGATAAAAGGGGTTTGTAGCTTTGATTGAGATTCACGGGGTTGGTTTAAGATCTGGCGTAGCGGTGATGGATTTGAACTAAGTTGGGTGAAGATTAACAATTGATGATGGCTTGAAAGGTTCTCGTAAGAATGAAGAGCTAATTGACTATGAAAGAAGAAGTTGTTGATGATGTGAATGAGAATACCTTGTTGATGTTGATGAAGAACAGGATTTCAGAGAATGGGTCTTGAGCAGAGTTACCGGTTTGGTTTGATGGCAATGGCAAGAACAACATACCTAAACGAGGAAGAAGTAGTACTGTTTCTTATAACGTAGGCACTTACAAGGATACAATGGTCATTGTACCATGTATAATTGACTTAGTCAATTGAGAAGACCAATCTGGTGGACCCAAGTGTCAAATCTAACGGAAAGGCCACTTTATAAAAGATCTAAATTTTTTGGCCGGTTTATTAATTATATGGAAGGAAGTCATTACTTTATTAATTTGCTCATATTTTTGGTACAATCACGCATCAACATGTTTGGGCAATGGGCAACCAACCAATTTCTTTTCTTGATAACTTCTTCTTCGTGCATCCAAATTGAGTGATTGCTCGGCGGATGAGATCGTATGTCACTACCAAGGTCAGTGAAAAAAACATTCCAATTTTGGAGAAGTTAAAATTTTTAGAAATGTAAAATGACAAAGCACCGAACGGAGTCACATTCAATCACCACAAAATACTTAGTCCAGTTGATGAACTGCTGCGGTCCTTTTCCACATAACTATACTCGTCGCTTGATCGAACTATTGTAATCCGGTTTCCATGAAGAAACAATTATTGCTTTGTTGATTCGAACAACAAGTACCCTTTAATTCCACGATCCGAAGGTCGAATCAAATGTAGTCCGATTTTCCCTAAAACTATTTCAATACGATTTTCCTCTGGCGAATCTACCCGATTTGCACATAAGCGTCATGCGTAAAGATACGATCACAAACACAAATACGATTCGTGGCAATCAACATCTTGATCGACTTGGACTTATTTGGTGCATTCCGGGTCCATAGACAAATCAATTACTAAGTTGATTAGGATTAAGGCAACTATACTTATCATCGTCGTGAAAACAAACATTTGCCAATGGGCATCCTAATCACTCCGTAAAAACGGCGTCAGCAGAACATTTCAATAAGGTAAGTATACAATTTACATATTTTTGCATCTTTTCATAATCATGCATACTTTTTTTTTATTCAATGAAGGCACCTATAATGTGGCGAGCATTTCTCACGAGAGATGCACATTTCACCTGCGCGCATCCGAAACAGTGGGAATGGCCCCCGCACGAATTCTGTGAGCAGTGTACATCTTCGAAATTCCATGCACGAAAGCAAAATGCAGCAAGGAGTGCACCCTTGTGCAAGCATTGAGCATGACAATTTACTATCTTAAGGGGCCGAGTTTCATATCACTAACATGACTCGACATCGGCCAGGGCAGATATGCCAACACCTCAGTCAAAAATAACTCTTTTGGGCGAGTCACAGAATACCTCCAAACGCTTGGGGGCGGGTTACATAGTACCTGGTTGCAATGCTAAATCGGCTCAAAATCGAAACTTCGGGTATCCCAAAACTCTCTTAATCCTCCAACGATTCAGATTAAGATAATAGTATACACCCCAATATTTTGTAATGTTACAATCGGTAATGTTAAATGCTATAGTTATATTATTATACTCCAGGACAAAAGCAGGCTGCACTCGATTGGTTACAGCGCGCGATCCATCTTTGAATTCACAGTGCAGCCTCCAGGTTCAGACACGGTGATGAAGTGTTTTCAGTTAGATGGCCCGGTATTTATCTAGTTTATTTATATTTATTACACCTATATTTATGTTGTTTTAGTCAGTCCCTCATTCTGTGATCTTGATCTTGATAAATTGATGTTGTATTCCATTTAATGTGGTGATGCGTTGACTATGATGCAACTCACGCATTCCGGTGATGGCATTTCTTTGCATGTCTTGATTTGGCTAAATCCCTCCATGCCCGGTCCATCGCGAAACGACTGCGGTCTGCTTACTTGATGCGGTCCACCTAATTGCTACGAGTCAGGCTGATCAAAGCTGCTGCAGTCCGGCTCTGTCCGCAACTCTCTGCAGTCCAGGTGATAGCGATTCTTTGCCAGGCCCGATTTGCTAACAGCCGCGCTCCACACGGTCCGGCTACTGATCCGCGACTCTGCTGATCCGGTGATCGCGTTGCGAGTCGCGATTTGCGCTAAATCGCTCATGCGAGTCCGGTGACGATCGCGTGCACCGCAGTGAGTCGATGATAGCTGCGATCCGGTGATCGCGGTAGCTGCCTTTGCGCCGATCATTGTTGTAGACCAAGCTGATCGGAAGCAGCTGCTGGTCGGCTCACATTGCCAACTCCTGCCATGATCCGGTGATCAGCGTTGCTTTGCGGATCTCGATTGCTAAATGCAGCTCCACTGTGATCCGGTACGTCGCGAAATTCTGCTGACGCTACTCGATGCTTCGAGTCCGGTGATCAAGTTGCGTTAGGCCGGCTATGACCGGCGGTTCTTATGCGATCCGGTTGACCACACAATTCTGCTGCGGTCGCGAGTCTTGCTCAGTCAAACTACGCATTCGGTGCAGTCGAAGGCTGCTGCCGATTGACTATGTTTGCAAATCCTGTGATCCGGTGATACGTAAGTCGCATAAGTCTGATTTTACTCGTTTATCTTGCAAACGGTGATTGAAGGTCTGTTGCAGACCATTTTTTGCTCAATACTGTTACTACCTAGTTTTGCATCGTTCACGTAGAAGACCGATTTTGTAGCCCTCCCTTGAAGTCAAGTCCCCTCGCAACTACCACGCAGTTCGGTTTACCCTTGACATTTATCGGCTCACTCACTACACCACTCCACTCAAGCATCACGTCAGATTCTGAGACCCGCTTCAGCCTTCCGGTCCCGATTTTGCATACCAATAGTTCATGCTCAAGCTGTTTCCTCGCCAATCTCCTGCTCACACAAATTTCACTGGGGCGTCTTGATTGTGATTTCCTCGTAAATAACAAGGGAAGTTCTTAATCACCTCAACATCGATAAACCACACTTGGGGCGATTTTTATCATTATTAAAAAACTGAAATTTTCTTAACCCCCAACAAGTTGAGGTTAAGAGGGGGCGATGTTTGTACCATAAGTAAAAATACCACTTAATGGGCCAAATTGATACTTGAATCATCTTTTGGTCCTCTTCCAAATAAGCTAACTTGAGTCAACCATGGCGGCCCACCACCGCACAAGACCTGCCAATGGTCAAAGCTCGGTCAACTATCAGTCAACGCCTGGTCAAGGTCAATGGTAAAGTCAATGGTCAGTCAACACAAAGTCAACTCGCCGGGTCAACTATCGAGTGGCCAGACGCCTAGCCAATTTGGCCTCTTGTAGCCGGCAATGCCGCTAACCAATTCGACCAAAAACTCTTCCGCACCGCCAACCCGCCTCCAACCATGTCTTACCCACTTCTCCATCTACACTGCCAAACATGATGCCCCGTCAACCATCGCTGGGCCCTACCCATGCACAATGTTCGACAAAGAAGTGTCAACAATACTACCACTATCATTTATACGGAATTTATCATGGAAGCATAAATGTACAACACATGCGAAATTGAATTCAAAGAAGCCACCATGCAATATTCATTCCAATGAGTTTCATACATACAATAATAATTTCGAGTTTCATGCGGAATTGAAGAGGAGGCATAAATGAGCGGTTAGTGCCATTTAAGTTATATTGAAATTATGTATACAATTGTATAAATAGGAGGAGCAGAAATCATAGAAAAGAGGTAGCCAATAGGGAATAAAATATACAATGTAATTTTACTATCAATATAAAATCACTCCCCAAGGGGATTCGCCCGTGGACTTAGGCAACCTATGCCGAACCACGTTAAACCTCTGTCTTTCATTTTGTTCTTCAAATCGACCCCTAACAAAATACTCACCCAAAATATCCATTCATCGTGTTTTCGTGCTTCAAAAGTAATTTTTGGATAAGAAACACTTGGGTTTCAAAATACTTCGCCGCATTCTCACAGACTTTCCGTGCATTGCGAAAATCGAGTAACTATTTCCTAAATACCACTAGTTTGTGCCCGTACTCGCACTAGGCATTTTTTTCCTTAATCCTATGTGCTGTGCAGATTCCCCCTGTCTCCAGTGGGCATGCATTGATTTCGTGTGCGCTGGGGCTTCATCCGCCTCGTAATATGTATTTTTGATTTGGTATGCGCAATGTGACCCGTGGCAATGCATTTTTTTTATTTAGTGTGCCCGCCCGTAGAAATCCATTTTTTATTTGGTATACATTTCCGGCTTTTCGTCTCGCCTCGACGATACATTTCTTATTTGGTGGGGGGCTTCGCCCGCGTCGTGGTGATGTATTTTTTATTTGTTGAGGAGGGGAAAATACTTTAAATATGTGTAGATTTTATTTATTTATTCCTTTTATTTTCGTAGAAAATATGTGATTTTCCCCTATAAGTTAATTGGAAAAGGCGGCCATGCATTTTGATTTGGTGTGCGCGGCTTCACCCCCGCCCCGTGGCAATGCATTTTTATTTAGTGTGCGCCATTTATTATTTGGTATACATGAGATTTGCCTCCCGTGGCGATATTTTTTTATTTGGTGGCTGTCGCTCGACTCAATGGCTTATGTATTTTTTATTTGTTGTGGGAGTGTAAATACATTAAATATATGCAGGTTTTATTTTATTTATTCCTTTTTATTTTTGTAGAGTATATGTGTGAAATATGTGGGTTTTTTTCCTTTTAATTTAGAAAAAAGGAGTCCTAATATGGTAGGTACTCGATTTCCAATTTTTTAATCCAATTAAACGTTGCCAAGTTTCCTCTCCTAAATAATGTCACGTAATGAATTCCAAATTGAATTTGGTTTACTTTTTTGTATCTTTTTCCTATTCTTTTTAAACCAATCATACGTTGTCAAGTGTCCTCACCAAAACGCTCGTTTCACAAAACTCAAAAAAATTCTATTTCGACCAATAAGAAGCGAGGGTTTCCTCACCGTTCAATGTGGGAGCTTTATTTATTTAGGCCTTTAAGTCTTTAGATATATGAATTCAGTTTCTCCATAACTACGGTATTTGTCTTGAGTGATTATTGTCTTGAGATGGATTCTTCTGGTTCTTCTTGCAGTACAGTTATGGTGGGTTTGTTTGCAGAATTCACGATTTCCAGGAATTTATAATCCCATGTAGAGGTGTAAACGTGTTTCGGCCGAGGACAAATTTCGTACATTACCCAAGTCGCGTGCTTCACGTCCCAAGTGCAGTGTTGTGCTGTGCCAACGATTTAAACGTGTTGTGCCGTGATGTGCTATACTTGTCAAAATCTAGGCACAACACAGCCCACGGGCACAGCACACGAATAAACGTGTCGTTCTGTGCCGTCTTTGAAAGTACACGTGCTATAAACAATTTGGAAATCACTTAATATATACATTAAATCGGACATTATCACAAGAATTTAATTACACAACATATCATTTGAAATTATTTCAAGTAAAATTAACAAGTTTATTCAATAAAAAGAAATAACCCATCAAATATAAAATTGGATTATTGTCATGTAAATTAATATTCTAGTTAAATATAGGTGACGACATTATAACAACGATATTGAAAGATATTTTCCAAATATTAAAAGGTATTATATGTGTTGTTATAAATAAGCCAACATAAAATGTTAAAAACTAGCTAGGATAGTGACTCTTTTGTGAAATATACAAAATGTGATATATTATGCCTTGTTATATGGTGTATTTGTACATGTTATGACGTGCTCTTAACGTGTTGTCTTTGAGGCGCCACGTGCTTATCCGTGCCGCGTGTCGTGTTGTGACATCGTGCAATTCAAGTCAAACCCGTGACGTCCCATTTAACTAACGTGTTGTGCCGTCTTTGGGCTAAGACACGTGCTTTGAAATCGGGTGGTGGGGAAATTTTAAGCACGTCTTTGTCGCCGTCGTGCTCGTCTTGGACAACAATTTACACCTCTAATCCCATGGGATTACAAATTCTAAGATTCATGCAAATCCCTTTTGTGTTTGGTAACCCAATTGAAATTCTTAGGATTCATAGAATTATCTAGTTCTGAAATCCATATACCGTTTGGTTTTACCATTGGAATCTTAAAATTGAATATATATATGGAATTTAGAGTAAAAAAAAAAATAGGTCCATAAATCCCTTGATGAGTTTCCCAGCAAATTTTAGGAGGAGGGGTCGGAATCCATATTGAGGATTTGCTGGAAAATAAATTCCCATGGAAAACGTGATTCCAGGGATATGGGCAATCAAATAAACCGAGGGAAACAAAATTCCACCAAATCCCCTGGACTCCTAAATCCCACCTTTAAAATTCTACATCCAAACCCACCATTAGGGTTTTTGATCCAACAATCTTTAACCCTAGTACTATTTACACGACGGCTGACGACGCAGGTGCCATGTATAATAATCTTAGCCTGGTTTATGGGCCGCAGAGAGATCTCACCGGTCGTTGTAATTAACCTGGCTCATTAATTTTTAGTTTTTACAGTTTCGTAGGCAATTGCCTGAGTTAAAACTCGTTAACACCTAAATTTGTCTGAACATGAGACGCCGTAACAATACTTCATCTTCCAATAGTAAAAACCGCTGTCAGGCTCATTTTTCAGCTTTTATTCACCTAGCAACCCAGCAAACCATTGCAAGATCAAACCAAGTTTATACCCTGCCTATCCTTGCAACTATCTTGAAAAAAAAAAAAAAATTGCTTCTTCGTTACCGTTCAAATTAATAACCCTGAAGATTGTTCTATACAGCCTACTTCCAAACATCATCCTGAATATTTGTACAACTCTTTGTGAAAAAGCAGGCCTGTATTGAGTTACCCCAAGATACTTCCCCAGAGATTGCATATTTTCTGCATTGCAAGATCGGAGTTCATTTATTAAGCGAGTGCAAGCCCTAATGTATTTAATAAATTATCACCGCTACCAGGCAAAATAGTTGACCAAAAACCCTATATATTCCCGGCTTGGCAATTTGTTTAAAAAGCTAATTTTATATATCGTAAATACGTAATCATATGAAATTGAGAGCGTTTGTTCCTGCCCTTAAAAAAAAAAAAAAAAAAAAAATGCTCATAGGCATTAAAATCTTTAGGAAATGGAAAAAGCTAATTTTATATATCGTACTTACGCTTATCAATGGGAACTCAAACCCTCATGATTCAATTACATATACAAAGCTACCGTTTGGGGACGCACAGCTTCCCAACCAACTAGCTCTTCTCCGAAACCTTTCAACGAAACAAGGCTGTTCATATGAGGAATTGCTTGAACGATCCCTTTTGGACCTTTAACAGACCATAGTTTCTTCGAATCTGTAGATTTAGAGTTATAACATGAGAGAATGTCATTCTCCAACAGCAAAGTTTCACTCTCTGTTAGGGATATTAGTTGACACTTTGGGGATTACTTGAATCCCATTTTCTGCTGAACTTATTGATCCATATGAAAGAGTTAAAGTAGGTATGCTCTTCTATATGAGTACTACGTCGACTGTTGTTCATATTTTCATCTCTAATACCCATATATCCACTATACATTCATCTTTCTTTTCATAACAAAGGCACATATGTAGATTTTGTCCAAGAGACCGAGATTAATATTGTCTACTGTAACGAAAAGAATACCACAAGGTGATGATGTTGGGAGAGATCGAAATGTTTCATCAGCTAAATCAAATGCTATAATATCACCATTAGAAAATTGATTGAACCAAATAAGAGCCCCATTAACATAAACTCCAGACTCATAGAACGTGTAATTAAATTCTGGTATAACTCTCCACCCGCGGCCATCACCAAGAGTGTAAACATGGAATTGTATCTTGCCATATTCAACATCACAAATTTTAACAACCTTGTATGTATCAGAGGACTGGCAATAACCGAATCCTGCACACTTAAAAAATTTACCCATCTTGGGAAGACGAATACGTTCACCATTGATGGGATTGAAAATGTACAGAACATCACTGTGTATGCCCTCATAATTTTTGTAACATACCAAACCATTGCAAGAACTAACCAACTTGAAGGTCGATTGAAGAAGATCCAGATTATATATCTTTGTATCTATCTTGTCAAATTTTTGTTGTTCATTGGTAAATCCAAATTAACAATCTCCGAAGATTGTTCTTTATAGAAAGTTCGGTATTATCAAAACTACATCTAGGACTAAGTGCGAATAGCGTACCTGTCTTTTGGTTTCCCAAGAGATTTCGCCAGATTCTGCATACTTTTCTGCATTGCAAGCGGACTCAACAGTTATAATCGATTAAGTATTTCCAATACCAGATCTGAATTCAACTTATCCATCAAACCCCTTTTCCAACAAAGTCTAGTTCTAAGAATGCAAAAACAAAAAACTCTAAACCTAAAACTAAAACTAATATATTCCCTAACAATCTTTTTACTTAGAAAGACAAAAGACAAAATATAAAACCTGCACCTTTGTTTTTCCTTGGTTGAGTTGGATTCTTTGAAGTATCAATAATCCTCTCGGTCAATTCTCTTCTGATGTTTCTTTTTGAGTACTGTCGTACAACTAGGTTTTTTTTTTTTTCTTTTTCTTTTTTATTCTCCGCCAAGATGTTACAGTCTTGACCTTCGAACACACTCACACAGATATATATATATATATATATGGAAAAAGTCTCGTGGATAAAATCTCAGTCCGGTTTGTAGGCCCACTAGCTCATGAATTTCCTAGCTAACAGTTGCAACATGTCTGATGCAACCAGACTTCCTATGCATGCAGGCCAACATGTAGTATTATTTATTTGGATTTGGTCAGTGCAGGGCTTCGTCTTATGAGAGATAATGTTGATTATCCAAGACTTAGCTTGATCAGATTAATAGTAATACGGTCAGTCTCGGATCCTACATCTTATGCTCCAATATTGATAGTTCATTCAATGGTGCACTTTCAGGATGGGGCCATGTCGCATGTCCTGCATTATTCAGACATCTAATAACGCACGTTCGTCAATGTCCAGTAGTGTATCTACAAATGAATTAACTATTGTTTCTCCCACTTACGAACAGGCTGCTCTAAGTACTGGATCAAATGTATGTAATATTTAGTTTTCGATGTCCTTCAAAAAATATGATCTTCTAAATTTTCATCTTGTCATGGGTTTAAAGGGAAAGAAGACAACTAATAGGCTCTTCACTGCTGATGAAGATGGGAAAACGGAACAATTTGGTGACCAGAGTGGGGTGAAGTTAAAGGGTGGTACTGTAGAATATCGTCTTGGAAGGTTAGAGAAAGAGATATTGTCCCTGCAAACTAGTCAGGGCTGTGTTTTAAAGGATGCGCAAGACTTAGTTAATACCATGATTAAAATGCATATGGAGTTATGGACCACTTACCAATCAATAAATTTTTCGGAAAATGGGTCATTTGTCCAAAAAAATTTAAAACACGGTTCAAATGGACGAGTACAAAATTTTATGGGTGAAATGGACACAAAAAAGATAAGGGGAAATTAATAAAATGCCCATGTGGAAAATCTAATTAAGAAAATGCCCATCGTTTTTTCATAATTAATTTAATGCCCATGAGTTGACCTTTTCCATCCCGTTTTTTCAAAAAAACGGCTAACAGCCGTTAGTGTGCACATGCCATTAAATCAGCTTTTACAAAGACATTTAAGCCCTCAAACTCGTCTGGCTCAGACCTACTTGACTCGGATCGTTTAAACCTATTTCTAAACAAATCTGGGAAAAACAAATTAAGCCTTACATTTCTGCTCAATTAATGAAACCGAAGAGTAAAAATTACATATGTAGATTTGTACATGTTCACGAAGCCACAAAGTTCATCCTTTAATCGACAATTAAATTCATTACCATCTGTCAAGGAAAACAATTGATTAATTTCTGAATCTCATATATGAAATTCATATTTAAAAAATAATTAAAAAAAAAATCACATCTGAAATTGAGAATCACAAACCGAATGCACAAATATATAACTCAGAGACTGTTCAAAGTCTTGGCGTGGCGTGGTTGTAATTGAGGAGTCTAGCTGCTGTGTGTGGACCTTTTTTTTTTTTTTTTTTTTTTTTTTTTTAGCAAAAATACTCCCTCCGTCTCTAATTAGATAAATTAGCTTACCAGTTTACTTGTACAAATTTTGCAAAAGGAGAAAATGGAGTATATTTAAGTAATTTTTACAATTATACCCTTTACGCAATAATTAGTAAATTTAGAAACGATTTATCTCTTAAATTATACCACGGTTTTTATAAACTTTATACCGTTGAAAAGCGTTTTTTAAAACACCTAATGCTGAACTAATATAAACATGACTATCAAATTATACATATTTCTTATAGAAAAATAATCAATTAAAAGGGTAGTTTTAGAAATATCCCTTTAGTTAGTGAAATAGCTCATCTATTTGTGGACAAAACTAAAAACCAAATAGCTCATCTAATTAGGGACGGAGGGAGTAACACGGATAGCGAAATGATGAGTTTGCTGATGACAACCCATCAACCCTAATCAATCTGGGACTTTAAAGACTTCAACATCCAAGTCATTCATCCATTAAATCATCATTCACAACCCCTTTTTCCTTGCTACTGATTTCACGACCAAATCATCACCACAATGAAATGAATTCATATGGGTTCTTCATAAAATTAATCAATTAATTGATCTGTTCACATAAACATTGAAGTGAATCCCGTAATAAATAGAAGATAAAATAGAAGGAAGGAGGCGGACGAAGCAGAGAAAACTCGACCTCCACTCATGGTTAACCCCTTCACCTGTTTGTATCACCTTTAACACTTCCGTTTCATTTTGTATGTGAAACTCTTTATACTTGGAGCCGTAGATTAATCAAACGGACGGCCAAAAATGATTCTTTGATATTTTAATGTAATGGGCATTTTAGTAACTGCGCCTAATAAATCTCATCTCATCAGATGAGAAATTGACAAAGCCCACAATATTTTACCAAATTGGTGGGACTGGATGGAATTGGTAACGGCATGGGCATTAAATTAATTATGAAAAAAACGTGGGTATTTTCTTAAATGCATTTCCCCACATGGGCATTTTCTTAATTTTCCCAAAAGATAACAAGGATGAAACTGGATTCATCCCAGCTTAAACTTAAAAAATAGCGAGGATGAAACTCATGCATCCTGCAAATTAAAAATAAAAAAAATATTTGAAATGGGCAGGATGGCCTGTTACATCCCCCGCTATTTTTAAATTTTTGGTCTATTTAAAAATGATATCAAAATTTAACCTGTCCTTTTCACCCAGGAAATTTTAATTTTTGTCTTTTTAACCAATTTTGTGTAAATTTTATCATTGTGAAAGCTCGAAGCTAACGTACCATCAAAAAGCAGTAGTTATAACTGGAAGCTAACATACCACCTTTCTTAACAAAGGCACATAATACATATACAGTTTCCTTCCAAACGATCCCAGATTAACATCATCACCAGAACTTGAAAGAATATGGCAAGGTGGGGATGGGACAGACTGAAATGTTTCGTTTCTTAATTCAAAAGCTACTCATACTTTGATCTTATATTAAATGAAAGAGTCTTTGACCTCCGAAAACAGATATAAGGTGGAAACTTTATTTGGAATGTACTACCTCACGCCATTTGTTGGAATATCTGGAAAGAACGTAATCAGAGAATGTTTGTCGCAGATAAAGGAAAAACTGCCCAAAGATCATTTTAGATATTAAGGCAAATATTTTGTACTTTAGTCTAATCCATCCAAGGCACTTTCAGTGATACAAGATTTGAAATGTTAGTCTTCAAATGGGAAGAGGTAGTTCGGAGATAATGGCACTCGTTGATTAAGCTTTAGCTTTCGCTATCACCTCGACTATTTTGTTTCCGAAGTCTTGTTTACCATGTGATTCTTTATTCTTTTATCTATTAATATATATATATATATATATATATATATCGTTTTATTGATAAAAAAAAAAAAAAAAAAAAAAATCTCAGTTGAATTATGGGCCTTTGTTGTAGTATTTTCAGAGTACCATTGGGTTTTAATTACCGAATATAGTCAGTTTCTTCAATTACTCGAACTAGTGACCTTAACTATGAGAGTTAATTTTGATCCAAGACCTTGCTTGATCAGATCCCCCTATCCACTAGAGATCCTACATTGTATGATATATATATTAACTGAACAATAAGAGCTACAAGTTTTGCTGATGCATTTTACTTCGAAAGGTAAATGGTCATATCAATGGGTATGCACAAGATCAATGACTAACTCGGCTTATTCATAGACACTTCATTGTAAAAATTTGGTAATTCATAGACACTTCATTAAAATCATCAGGAAATGCAAAACAAAAGATTAAGAATTTCAATACTATTTTTAGATATTGTAGACATCAACCCTATTTTGGACACTCATCGTTTAATGTGGATGCTAACTTTCGCGCATATTAGTAATATACTCGCTCTTCTCCGAGATCTTTCAACGAAACAAGGCCATTCATATGAGGAGTTGGTTTAACATACCCTTTCGCACCTTGGGTACACCATAGTTTCGTTGTTGAAGCTTTAAGGTCATAACAAGAGATAAGGCCCTTTAGCACTTTTGTCTCTGTTAGGGATAATAGTTGACACTTTGATCTTGACTCCAATTTTGGACTGAACACCTTGATCCAAGTAAAAGAGTTAATGTAGGTACGTGTGCTTTCAAGCGAGCACTACGTCGACAGTTGTTGATATTTTTCTTCTTGAATACCCAAACATCCATCATAGGTTCGTCATGCTCTATGTAAGATAGACATAAACACATATCCCCTTCAAGCGTCACACTGATATCAGACTTGGAAGGAATATGACAAAGTGGTGCTGATGGGAGATGTTCAAATGTTTCATCTGCTAAATTAAAGGATACAATATCACAGCTAGACTTATTATTCAACCAATGAAGAGCCCCATTAGCAAAAGCACCTCTCCATCTGGAGATATTATAAGTAATTTCTGGTATATCTCCACCCACTGCCATTACCAAGAGTATAGACTTGGACGGGCCGTGGCATGCCATTTCTCAGGTAAGAGATATCAACAACTTTATACTTACTGGTGAGATGACAATAACCAAACCCGACACACTGATAAAATTCACCAGTCTTGGGAACACGAATACTTTCACCAGTGATGGGATTGTAAATGTACATAACATGATCCACATAGGGTTCATGAGTAATGTAACATACCAAACCATTGCAAGAACCAACCAAGCATAAGAAAGACCCAAGACCTTTTTCCATATTGGCCATCTTTGTAACTAGGGAAAATTGGAAAAATGCCCCAATATAGGGTGCCATGTTGGGAAACTGCCCCAACGTTAAAAAACGTTGGAAAAATGCCCTACTGTTAAATATCTCAATTAAATTCACTTGTGCGAGTTCCCACGTGTAAGCAGAAGACAAAAATACCCTGCGACATTTAGATCATGACACGTATGGTATTCATCGGACGTACCAAGAGGAGGATGAGACCACTGAAAGGCGTGTGATAACACGACAATAAATACTTCCTATGTTCTTCACTCATGAAACAATCATGATTTTTTTTTTGTTTTGATTTTTTGTTGGTTGGGTTAATCCAATTTCAGAATCAAAACAACAATATACTACTAATGGTCACTTTGTACACTGGGCAACCCAAAGTAGAGATGTCATAAGAGAATGGAAAACGTTGTGTGTGTTCATAGATGTAACTATTGAAGACATCAAATAAACATTGATTAATCATCTAAATAGGTGAAAAGCCTAATTTGACGAAACATTAATTAAACGGAAAAAACTCAAATCAGACGAACCCTAAATTTTTTATTTCATGTTTCAAAACCAAATTCAAATGAAAAATTCGGAAACAAATACGAAATAGAAATGGGTTTCATTCATGTAACTATTGTTTTTCATGACCCATAGCTTCGATTCGACTTCCTTAATCTTCAATTGTTCTTCGATTTCTGTCTTTGTGGTTCGTTTTTCTTGATCTTCGCGAACATATCAAGTCCAATTAACACCAAAACCCTGACCAACTAACTGGGATTTCAGTCCAATTTTTAACAGTGGGCCATTTTTCCAACTATTTTTGACGTTGGGGAAGTTTCCCAACATCGCACTCCGTATTGGGGCATTTTCCAATATTTCCCTTGTAACTATCTTGTAAAGATATGGCGATTCTTTGGTAAAATGCAGTGGCGGAACTGGAAATTTAACTTGGGGTGGCTTTGGGTTTTAGGGTGGCTTAAGCCTAAACGTGGGCTTATTTTTATCAGCCCAAGCAAAATAGGTAGTGAAAAAAAAGGGTTTTTGGGCTTCTAGGGCTTGCTTAAGCCAGCCCTAGTCTGGGCATAGTTCCGCCCCTGGTAAAATGCAAATTTACCATCTCAGAAGGTTTTTCTCCGTAGTATAATTATGTGTAACCATTATAATGTAGTCTTACTTGTGAAAAGCATACCTGTCTTTGGTTTTCCAAGGAGATTTCTCTAGAGTCTGCATATACTTTTCTGCAGTATAAGATGGATCTGATACCTGTCTCGGTCTTGGGTAATCGATCAAGTATTTATAATACGATATCTGAAATCAGTTTTTCCATTAGATATCTGTCTTGACTGATTATTGTCTTGTGATGTATATTCTTCTGGTTCTTCTTACAGTACAGTTAGGGTTTTGTAAACCAATCTTGACCTACTACTACGTGCAAGGCCGACGACGTCGTGTATAAAAATCTTTAACCGGTTCATGGGACCCAGAGAGATCTCACCATTGGTTTTCATTAAACAGGCCCATTAATCTTTAGTTTTTACTGTTTCTTAGGCAATAGGCCGAGTTAAAACTAGTTAACACCTAAATTTGACTGAACATGAAACGCCATAGCAATACTTCATCTTCGAATAACTGAATTCCCGTAAGTTTGTATTTTTACCACTTCCAGCATGTCACAGGTTGAAAACCCAAGTGTTCTTCGAGAGTCTTTGTAAGGGACAGTGTCCCTAAATTTCTTTAATAACCAATTTTGCTTTTATTCCACAAAGTCTAACGTATGAGTCGTATAAGTAGGAGAGGGAAATTGCATCTTACATAATCACAGGTTTATATTTGAGTCGAATAAAAAGCATTTAACGTTAAGATTATCAGCCGCAATAGCATATGAAAACCGAGCTTCTTCCCCAAAATCAAAATATAAATCCTAACTTTTTTTAGGTCGTACTTCAACTTAATTTTAATTGTTCTCTTATTACTCTTACAAATTGCTTACTTTTTACTTTTTCCCAAAATCAAACTAGACCCAAATATCGATCGAGTTTATATATTCTAATTATTCCCTTAAAAAATCTCCACAACAATATCAATTGAAATAAACTAAGCTTTTGGTTCTTTTCATAAAATCAATTTTTTAAAACTCCGTAAAAATTATTATTTTATAAAAAATTCTAAAAGATGTTCTTTTTTCCCAATCATGATTAGGTACTCTTGAAAATCACTAGTTATGCCACAGATCTTACATAAATTTAATAATGAAAATTATATGGTGATGAATTTTATTTTATTTTTTGATTTAGGTGTTTGATAATTTATTTTGGGCTATATATAAAAATTGTATATAATTTTATGTGTTATGTTAATAATCATACTCCATAAAAACCACAGGACAACAACATGATTTTCCTGAGGGTTTCTGAATACTAAATTGTTTCTACTAGTCCATAAAGACCACAGGCAGCAACTGAACATGGAAATGCCATGACAATTTTTGCGTTCAGATACGGTATAAGGTCGTGGAAAATATTTAAAAGCACTACACTGATATATTCAACAAGCATATGATCTTCGAAAATTTTGTCATGATGGATGGGGTAGGTCATTGAAGTTTTTGGTAGAGCATTCATAGCAAACTATTATCTATATACATTAGAATTTTGATAAATTAATAGTTTTGGGACAACATAACTCGAATTTAGCAACATATTAATTTATAGATGAATTATCACTACACCATATCCTGTAATTTGCAACATATCAGTTTCGGAGGTGTGCAATGGATATTGCTGTTGCAACATTGAGCAACGCGAATATACGTTGCACACCATAAAATACGTTGGTAAAGAAAATAATACAATTTGTCTACTAAAATTAATGCAAAGAACGTGTTCTAACGCAAAAAAACGTTGGTAAATTTTATAATATCATATTTTTTTTGTTTATTATTATTATTTTAGAAAAATCTTAAAATTTCTAAATATTTCACTAAAATCATTCTCCCTCCTAAAATTAAATCAACAAAAATTTCTAATTTTTCCCTCTAAATTTTCACCAAAATTATCCTCCTCTCATATTTTTCACACCAATATTAATTTTTCCCCTCAAATTTTTAAAAGCCAACATTTTCGCACATATTATTATTAGTCTCTCTCTTATTTCGTAGAAATATTTATCACTCTCAAGTTTTTACTCTCTCTCTCTTAGTTCTTCCTCGCAGACGCCTCAAAACCTCAACTAAACCCCTTCCATGCAGAAGGTTCAAACCTCGAGGCTAAAATCCTTCCCCGCGTAATCAAAACCTTTCTCACAATGAAACCCCAAATCGATACCTGAATTTCAAAAGAAGAAAACCTATAAATCTCGACCGTTCTGCTAGAACCCTAAAAATTCCTAAACTCTAGAATCCAAAATCAAATTTGTTCCTCGAATCAAATCACCATCAAATAGTTGATTATCAATTGTATAACCATTATTGACTAGTACCGTTTTTTATTTTGATATTGTTGACATAACTCCGTGAAGTGCAGTCTTATTGCATGCCAAAGATTTTGGTGTTTTGGTGTTTTGAAGAAGTGCTATACCTTCACTGCTTTTTTTTTTTTCCTTAGTATACACATTCAGCTTCTTTATTATTATGGTGTCATCAAATGTTTTATGCTATTTTTGTGCTATTTTTATGGTTAAATAGCTTTTTTTTTAGTTATCAATCTTTTGATGCTTGTATTCAAATCTCTTTGATACTTGTATCCACTTCTTTTTTAGTCTCTTGATGCTTTTTTAGTTATCAATCTTTTAGAGATTTCATTCTCTAGTTTTGTGGATTATATGCTAGACATTAGACGATAAAAACCAAAGATTTGCTTGAGGACCTGGATTTCAATTGTACATCTTAATTTTAGTTCTTTATGCTCATTAGAAATGTTGAAGATAGAAACGGGTTACACCTAATTTATGTTTGTTTGACACTTGATCTTATAATGATGAAAGCATTCATATATTGGATTGTTCTTGAAAAGTTACTAACTGAAATTTTATGTTAGCCACTTGTCTAATCCTTTGAAAAATTTTCATTGTAGATAAGTCTTTCCATACAAATATCTAAAGAAAACAAGAACTTGCACTCCAAAAAGGCCACTTGTTGTTCGGGAGTCAAGTTACATGGGTATTGTTTCACCCATTACCTTGTACTCTTTTACGCCTTTGCTTACACATAACTCGTAATGTTAAGTAACAATTTATGTTAGTTCCGTCATTCGAGGCTTTGTATATTGATCACATTTTTGTACATTGTTGTTTTGCCCAAGTGGTCTTATTTCTTAAGAAAAGTTAATCTTTTCTCGCCAAAAATGTTTTTAGGAAAGGTTAGATTTTTGTGGATCTCGTGGCTCATATAAGCAAATTCTAAGAAATGTTAAGTCTTTTATGCATTTCAGCTACTTCTAGGTATCGACGATCGCACGAAACCTGTTCATTGCGCAGAGTGTTTGTTGCTTGTTTGTACTTCTAGTATTCCGTACTTTCTCGCCTCTCAAATATTCGTAATTTAATTTGCTCTGTAGTTTGCATATAATTAAGTCTCTTGTTATGCATTCAGCTTTGCCTAGGAACTGCCTTTGCCGGGTATAAGAATGATTGTTTTGTTTTGTTGTGAATTATATACAGAAATAGTGCATCAATTTTATAATCTCAGCCTCTGCCTTTATTATTGTAGAATGTCTCAACAGACCGAAAATGATGTTTGAAGATAGGTTTAGTCCTTTGTATAGAACAGGAGTAGATACTTTTATTGCATTTGCATTTAAGAACAGAACTAGAAACTCATGTGAGAATGGTCATACAACACTTTCTGTCATAGTAGAGTTGCATCATGCAAAGAAGACTTTTGGTTAATCGTGAATGTTGTAACTTACCTCTTGGGATTACTTTTAAAAATGGTTTCCCAGAGGGCAATACTTTGAAAAATACCCTATAATGAAGAAGATGTTGAGATCTCCGGAAACGAGGCTAAAAATATACATGTTTGTGTTAACCATTGTGTGCTGTCTCCTAAAGACCTTGAGAATGCAATAGAATGTCCGATTTGTGGGAGTACCTAGGTACAAAGTAAAGAAGGTAAAGATGGAATATGAAGGCCAACAAAAGAGCTGTAGAAAGTGTTGCGACATTTTCCGCTCGATCAAAGACTTAAGCAGTTTTATACTGCACTCATGGATCTCTCAAGACATGACGGGCATGATAGAGCAGTGGTTGCCTTCATGATTATAGTGCGTATTGAAGGCATCCAATAGACTTCGTGGCAAAGGGGTATCACGAAGGAAAGGTGGCCCGAAGTTTGCAAGTGAAGCGTAATGTAAGGCTTGCATCTCAACCGATGGGTTTAATCCTCGCAGATCCAGCCACCGTTAGTAATTACGCGCTATCTCGTAATGTATAATTTGCCACCATCACTATGTATGAAGGTAGAGTTTCGCATCATGTCGCCATGATACCAGGGCCTAAAGCACCGGACAAGACATCTCGTGTTTTTCTTTCAAGTATTACTGTGAGGACCCGCAACATCTTCTGAGGGTGTTGATGCATATGATACAGCGCTTAAATGAGGCATTCAAAATGTGTATTCATGATTTACCCTATATGGAAATCTTTAGGATGTGTAGTCTTATATTAAAAGCGGTCCTGCTAAGCAAAGATGAGATTGAAAGTAATCGTTACCTCACTCCCTGAGATTGTGTGTACAGAACTCAAGATTTCGATGACGAATCATCCTTTCGTGTCCGTACATAATGAAAATTTCCTTGGTTCCTTTTGATTATCTAACATGATGAAATGTCGCATGAATTTGATACCGTACTTACTCCGCAAAATAACTAAGCATGGTTTTTATATTTGACTTTGGAGTTTCGTTCATTGTTGATTTTAACATGTTCAATAATTTCCAAGGAGTTGGTTTAGAGTTGTTCTTGCCACCATTACTTTTATCAACATCCACACCTCCATTAGAGCCCTCAGAATGTTCTTCGTCTGCTATTCCCATTTCTAGTTGTTTATGGGTAAAAATCGTTTCTGCCGATTTCGGTAAATTTGGTAGGTGAGTGAGAAACTGGTTCAAACCCTAAACAAATGTGGCCGCACGAGCACTTTATAGATTCGAGAGATCAACTGCATAAGTCCGCCTAAAACCAAGAAATGGCCTGCCCAGACGGCTTCGTCATTAAAGTGGAGGAGAAGGGTTGATTTGGGGGGAGGAAGCAAAGAAAGGTGTTGAGAGAGTAGTATTCGACTAATGTAAAGTGAAAGCTTAGGAAGCTTGCAAGAGATGAAAGCTGGGAGAGCTTGCAAAGTTGCCTTCGAGAGTGTAAGTGTAGTATATTTCTCCTGACTGAGACTTGTTGGTTCCAGTGGAAATAGGTAATACCTATTTATACAAGTCGAGATTGAAACGTACTCTCGGCCTCACAAAGAGAGTAAAGGTGAAATAATGGGAGGAGGTGGTAACCGCATGTGGTTAATGGGTGAAAACGTTTTCACCATTATTTCCTCTTTTATTTGACCGCTTATTCCTATTCACGCTAATGTGAGCTTAGGGTGGTACGCCGCATGTCAGACCGCCAAACCAAAACCCTAAAGAAGCATCCCTGCTTTGTGTCGGGATATCTCGCAAGGTTGCGCCGAGTGCAAGTGGAAGCCGAATGGCGCTGTGGTGATAACAATGGCAATGGCATGAATGCCTTGGTGGTAGGTTGCATGGTTTGCAAGTTAGGCTACCAACAGGTGTGTTTAGTGCATGTGCGTGAATGCCTTGGTGGTAGGTTGCACGGTTTGCAAGTTAGGCTACCGCGTGTGTTTTTGGCATGTGCCAATGGCACGCACGGCCATGTCGACCTAGTTGCAAGTCTTGCAGCCTAGGGCGCTATTTGCATAGCGGCTTGGAATATGGCTTCATGGGTACGTGTTGGCATGTGCCAATGGCATGTGCCGCATGTTGACTCTATTTGCAAGTCTTGCAAGCTTCCAGGGCGCTTACATTTGGCGTAGCAATGGCATAATGTACTTGAATATGGCTGCGCACGAGTTGGCATGTGCCAATGGCATGTGCGCCATGTTGACCTAGTTGCAAGTCTTGTGAAGCCTAGGGCGCTACATTTGGCGTGTGCCAATGGCATAGCGATTTGGAACAGGGCTTGCGCACGTATTGGCATGTGCCAATGGCATGTGCGGCCATGTTGACCTAGTTGCAAGTCTTGTAAAGCCTAGGGCGCTACATTTGGCGTGTGCCAATGGCATAGCCGACTTGGAATATGGCTTGCGAACGTATTGCCATGTGCCACGGCATGTGCGGCCATGTTGACCTAGTTGCAAGTCTTGCAAGCCTAGGGCGCTATATTTGGCGTGTGCCAATGGCATACGACTTGGAATATGGCTTACAGACGGTGGGCATGTGCCAATGGCATGTGCGGCTATGTTGACCTAGTTGCAAGTCTTGCAAGCCTAGGGCGCTATATTTGGCGTGTACTGATGGCATAGCGACTTGGAATATGGCTTGCGGCACGTATTGGCATGTGCCAATGGCATGTGCGGCCATGTTGACCTAGTTGCAAGTCTTGCAAGCCTAGGGCGCTATATTTGGCGTGTGCCAATGGCATAGCGACTTGGAATATGGATTGCGGCACGTGTTGGCATGTGCCAATGGAACGTGCGGCCATGTTGACCTAGTTGCAAGTCTTGCAAGCCTAGAGGCGCTATATTTGAGCGTGTGCCAAAGGCATAAGCGGCTTAGAGATTTGGCATTGTTGCCATGGTGTGCGATATGCGGCTTGGTTTGGCATTGTTGCCAATGATGCGCAGATGTGCGACTTGTTTTGGCATTGCTTGCCATGGTGCTGCGAGTGCGGCTTGGTTTGGCATTCTTGCCATGGTGCTGTGAGTGCGGCTTGGTTTGGCATTATGCTGCCATGGTGCAGCAGAGTGCGGCTTGGTTTGGCATGGTTGCCATGGTGCGCAGAGTGCGGCTTGGTTTGGCATTGCTGCCATGGTGCGCGAGTGCGGCTTGGTTTGGCATGGTTGCCATGATGCGCAGAAGTTCGGCTTGGTTTGGCATTGCTTGCCATGGTGCGCGAGTGCGGCTTGGTTTGGCATGGTTGCCATGATGCGCTGAGTGCGGCTTGGTTTGGCATTGTCTGCCATGGTGCGCAGAGTGCGGCTTGGTTTGGCATGGTTGCCATGGTCGCGCTGAGTGCGGCTTGGTTTGGCATTGCTTGCCATGGTGCGCGAGTGCGGCTTGGTTTGGCATTGTCTGCCATGGTGCGTGAGTGCTTCTTGGTTTTGGAATTAGGGTTACGTGTTTGAAAACCCTAATCTGGTATTTTGAAAAATACCCCTATTAATTATTTACACCTGAGTTAAATGCTCTTAGTTAATGTGTTGCGGGTAACACTAGGTCATGGGGTTTTACGATTTTACCCTTGTCTAAAAACCACCATCAACATTAAGTCCCACGCTTAGCTCGGAGCAGGGCTTTGTTGCGAGGTAAGCATAAGATGGTGACAAACTATTAACAAAAACCAGTAAAGAAAATTGAAAGAGGCTTGTCTGACCTTTTATAAATAGGATTTGGAATCCTTGCCTCTGGTATTTTTGCACAAATCAGGAGGCTAGCACAATTAGTGGGGCCGGTGCAACTTGGGCGACGTTGTGAAGTTGGCGTGAGTTGGGAAACTGAGCGTGCTAGCTGGTGGGACCGGCGCAATGTGGAAGCTGTGCGTGCTTGCAGGCGTGACTTGGGCGGTCATAGGAAGTCGGTGCAATTGGTGGGGCCGGTGCAGCTTGGGCGACGTTTGGGAAGTCGCGTGAGTTGGGAAACTGAGCGTGCTAGCTGGTGGGACCGGCGCAATGTCACTCTCCAACCTCCCCGCATGCATTGTTTGAAGTCGCATGACTTTCATATGATTATGGAATATTTGCTGCCAGTTCTGCTACAACATGCTTTCCCGCTGATAGACACATTTTTCGTGTTTGAATTGTCCTCAGTGTTGGTATTGTTGGAACTCGATTTTTGTACTAATATTGTGTTTTTATGTATTTTTAGGTATTTTTGGAAATAAATATTTTTTGGAAAATTTGCCTGAAAAGTTGCCTGAGTACCTCCGGAGGACAAGTGTTGGTTCGGACTCGCCTTTGGATAAGGGGTAACCCAATTGCTAAGGGGCATCCAAAGGAGGCACTGCCATTCGCACCCTGCAACAGTGATAAGGGGCTCATCTTCTTCAACAATTTGAAAATAAGCTTTTAAAGGAAATTATAAAAAAATCTAACCAGTATTAGGTCTTCGATTTTGGAGCGTTTCAGAGAGATTCAACGGCTTCCATTTTCTTTGGAATGGCTTGATTGAGCCGTGAACAGCGGTAGGGTTTCGTTAATTTTGGCTAGATAATCCAAATGTAAGAAAATGGTAGTACGGGTGTCAGATAATCACGGTTTGTACTAGCTTTTTTCGGTTTAAGTTTATACCGCAAGGAACGTGTAGAAGATAAATATCGAGATTTGAATCAACTTGATGTGAAAAGAAATAACAGAAATAATCCTGGAAAATATATGTTTTAATGAGGATATATTTGGTGATTATGAGGGAAGATTCTTGTCTTTGTGGAGTATAAAAGGGGTCTTGGGGTGGAAGAGAGCAGGACGGAGAGTTTGGGAGAGTTTTGGAGAACCACAGAGCAATAAAAATCAAGTTGGAAGTATTCTGCTGCTGCTGCTGTGAAGGAAGAACACGAAGAACATCAACGCACGCTGCACTGGCCGTTGTTCTACGTTGAAAACGATACTCTACGGGTCGTAATACTGAGGGTACTTAAAAGCAAAAAGAACGGTTTTTAACTTTCTTTAGTAATGTTGTTTGCAACACTTATAACTGCAAACACCCGATTGTA
>JAJJWW010017071.1:0-18990 GCA_023531295.1 Papaver armeniacum | reverse complement strand
GAAATTATTGATAACTAAGGCTCTAAGGAGTGAAGCAAAAACCCATAATATTTCCCTACTATAGATAAAAACTATTTATTTATTTTTGCAAATATGAGAGTTATAAAAATGAAGAACCCTTGGCTATTGGAAGGCGAGATATACGCATGTGAGTTGAAAAAAATAAACTTATAATAGTAAATCAAACCATGTGTAGATTCTTTCTCAATCATATTGATAACATAATATTGAAGAAATTAGGTGGATAAAAGATTTCACACCAACTATGCTAAGTAGTGCATGAATAGCGTTCTCACATCTAGTGTTACTCAAGTAATTTGGAGTTTAAAGAGCATAGTCATATTGATATTTGTATCTACATAAATTCAACTAACCTTGAAGAAAAGTATTAGTTTTCGAGGTAGAGCAGAGCACACAAACTTTCTAATAGCCTTGATGTATACAACACACACATTGGGATTTAATCGGCCTTGAGATTAAACAAATACCCCCGATGTCTAGTCAAATAATGTCTACAAATACGGGATCGAAACAATGTGATACTAGCAGGGAAAAAATGAAGACTAACATCGGTTCTGCAAAGAAAATACCCTTATATGTATCCAAAGTTTGTTAACCAAACATGTATTCAAATTAAAAGTCATCCAGCAACACTTTAAAAATATAAAAAGAACCCAAGTTTAAAATCCAATACTTGCATCTAAGCAAAACCCATAAGAGAATTTATAATTACAACAAATACCTAACTAAAGTCAGCAGTGAGATTTAATTGCATGCCTACATAGCGAGTGGGAGGAAATCACGAGTTAATTTTGTAGAAATTTCCTTTGGATATACAGCAATTCCAGTGAAGAAGTTTCACTTTGAGTGGTGATGCGTTTCCATCTAGAGTGTTGTTCGATTGATTATTTTTTTTAGAAGGTTTCGGTTTTCATTGGACAAGCAAGAGGACGTTCATTATATTCATTATCATTAAGAAATCCAGACCGACCTAAGCACTTACTATGTACGGGATCTCAGCCCCAGAAAGCCTTAGGTTTATCTATTAGAATGAGAGAAACCTTGATACCCCAAATATGTAGTTTTTAGTGTTATTTATTATATATGCACATCCAAATGTTTTTTTCTTCTTCTTAATTTTCATGTATTTTTAACCAAGTTTTATATTATTAGCATTAAGGCGATCAACCACATTTCTAATTTATAGTGTTATCCTTTTATGTGACACATAATTAACATAGTCAATTACTCATCAAAACGACGATTACCACCACGAACACGGATATTACTTCTTTCTCCACCACCACCATTTTCCATCCACTCATAGAATAGTGGGCACGCTTATAACTTTTAATCCCACAGCGTCATGTAATATAAGTTTAGATTTAACAAACTTGGAGTGGGTCAATTAATGTATTCAACTATATGTTTTTGTTATCTGCTAGAAAATCATGCGTGTCAGAGCACTGGTTACTCAAAGATAGCATTGGCACCAAAAACTAACCATTTTGATGTCTTATGTGATTTGGTATCATCCCAAAAGTATTTTTATCCCAGCCTTTTTGATCGAGTCAAAGCAACCAACTATACTTTTCACAATACAATGTTACCCAGTCATGTAAAAAAATTTCTTGAAAAACTGTTTCGATTCAAAAAGAAAAAAACTAATACCATAGCCATTAAAACCATCCGGTTGTACTATTTCTTCCACCAAAACTAATGTTACTTTCAGCCTCCCACCACTTTGCTAACACATTCACTGCTTCCACCACTTACTTCTTCCTCTACTACCACCACCACCACCACCACTAATATCTATTGAAATAATTTTTGTCAAAATTATTACTTATTTGTAGAATATGTATTAATATTAATTAAGGGATATTTATGATGTAAATTAATAAATCATTTATCATGAAAATTAATGTTTCTAAATTAATAAAACACTTATACTATTAATATTTAAGTTGAACAAACCATAACCATAGATTTATCTTCTCTCTAGACAAATCACTTATACTAATTAATAAAATACTTATACTAATTAATATTTAAGTTGAACAAACAACCACTTTGTTGATTTATCAAATGGTTAACCACTTGACCTAATGATAATAGACTATGTTATCCATCCTTATTAAACAAAAATAACGTTCTACGTAATAAGAAATCACCGATGCGAAATTACTCCAACGCTGGTGCAATTTGGTCACCAATACTTACGACTACAAAAACACCATCCATATTTTTATTTCTTGAAATAGCTTAAATCACCATTTCCAACCACACCACAATGTTTTTCCTTTACACTATCACGACCACCATTGTGATCCACTTAATAAATGTTGGACAATTTAGATATTAGCTAATCGAATTGTATTTAATATCATTGTTTAATAAAAATATTTGTTAATAGAATAATCTAATTATTATCATTTTTGATGCAACGTCTACTATGAAAAATTAATAGAATGGTTATTATGAAAGACAAGCGTAAAATTAGTAATTTGCTAATTAAATTTTAGGCGTTAGATAAATTTTTAATCATCACTTGTGAGAAACAATTACAACCTTAGATTTATCTATTGCAAGAATAAAATGACATTGTCCATATAAGCAAAAAAGGTTATGTCAATTTAACCCTTTTATTTTTATGTTGGATTTATATGAGCTTGATAATTGTTTTTCATATTTTTTATTATTATTATGTTTCTTGCAATTGCTAGAGTTGGCCAAGAAATATGTGTTTCGAAGAAACCACCGAGTGAAACATGTAGTGGGACCTCTTGAAAAAATCAACCACAAATTGATAATAATGTTATTTTTGTTCTAACGACATACAATAAACATTTTCCCACTACGATCTTTGAATCTGCACTACCTCCACCGGAAACGACTCATTACCACTACCTTCCTCCACCACAATCACTATCGATCCATTGGATCCATGCATCACCACTCTCAAACACCCCTGGTTATCTCTAATTTCTATTGATATATTTATTAATGTATTTTATTATGTATTTAATACAAATATATTTAGAAAAATGGAATTGGTTAAAAGATTTGTAAAAGTTATTATGTTTCTTAATTAACAAATTTATTATTTTTTTAATGAAAATATATTTATTAAGATAATTATAAGACACTTATGATAAGAGATTAATTAAGTATTTATTATAAGAAATTAATGATACAATAATGATGTAAACAACCACAACCACAGATTTAGCTTTCCCTAGGAGAAATCTTGGACCACTCGAAGAAATCAACCAAAACACGTAATAATGTTATTTTTTTGTTCCAAACGACATAGAATAAACATTTTTTCGCTCTGACATCTGAACTCCGCACAACATGCACGAACGACTCATTAACACTCCTTTTCCACCACCATCCTACTATCGTCACGGCTCCATGCATCTCCACTACGGCAATTGTCCATAATAAGTTAGAAAGATTATGTCAATTTTAACCCTTTTTTGTTGGCTTTATATAACACGATAATTGTTTTTCATATTTTTTAATTATTATGTTTCTTACGTTAGGTTAATGAATTATGTGTCTCGAAGAAACCACAAGTGAAGCATGTAGTGAGACCTGCTGAAAAAATCAACCATAACCCAAAGTAAGAATGTTATTTTGTTCAACGACATACAATAAATATTTTTTCACTCTGACTTGAACTGGCTGCACCATACGAGCGACTCATTACCACTACCTTTTCCACCACCATCACTATCGTCCGGCTCCATGCATCACCATTCTCAAACACCACCCAGTTATCCCTAATTTCTATTGATATAATTATTAATATAATTATTATTTATTTAATAAAAATATATTTAGAAAATGGAATTGGTTAAGAAGAATTTTTAAAGTTATTATTTTTTCTTAATTAACAAATTTATTATTTATTTAATGAAAGTATATTTATTAAGATAATTATAAGACATTTATGATAAGAGATTAATTAAGTATTTATTCTAAGAAATATTAATGATACAATAATGATGTAAACAACCACGACCATAGATTTAGCTTTCCCCAGAATGCATCATGACCCCTCTTTATCTAGGCTAAGTTGTCCATGCTATGCATCCAAATAGTATTTTCGGTTCCGGAGCTTCGCCCCAAATTCTACCACGATCAAGGTCAGGAATCATGTCATCAATGTGAGGAAGGTGAGAACCCTTAACTTTCACTTTGACGTTGCCCTTCCCCTTCTTGCCATTGTCTTGTGTTGGTTGTTGACTTGGGCCACCAACCGGCTTTGGCTTGCTAATTGACTTTCCTCTTCATCTGGTTCATCTTGATCATCACACTCACGATTTGCAAGTCGACTACAGTCACTACCCTCTCCCAAATTATCCCTCTTGTACCAGCCCCCAAACGTATCTTACGACCTTCATCTTTCCCTCGAGGAGCGAGCCCGAGGAGTATCCAAGGCCGTCCTCCTTCTTCTCTTAGTGACAACATCTTTATTTTTTTCTTTTGTTGGCTTCCTTTGCTTTTGACACATATCATAAGCACACGGAAAGCAATGAATATAAGACAACTCACCTTCAGTTTTTAATCGAGAGCATTGAATACTTTAAACTAGACCACGCCAGGATACAATATTTCAGCAGTACACATTGTTCGGTTGTCGATAGTGCGTACCAACTCACCAGGCATACAAATGAAGAACCTAAAATCTACATAGGCATTGTTGACAATGTTCCTGTATGTTTTAAGTCCACTACAGGCATTCTATAATTATTTAAAAACATGGCCACAGGTACAAATAACGGCATATAAAAAACCAAAAATCTATGCCGGTACTAGTGACAAATTCATACACTCTCTGTATGTTTTAAAAGTACTACCGGCATGCTCGAAATATTAGAAACGAATGCGGTAGTGGACACAAACATCGGAATGAATCAAAAAACAATGCGTCTGGTGGCAAATTCATAAACTCTTACGTATGTTTTAGTCCACTCTGGCACACGTTATCATTAAGCAGTCTGGTACTACAAACCGGCAACTATATTCATCCTAGATTGAATGCGGTAGTGAAAATTCAGTCTGGTTATTACGGGGTTGTAAGCCAAGCCACTTTGTATTCATCTAGATTCAATCACGGAACTCATAAAACCAAACCATTTGTATTCATATAAATTTCAATCTGGTACTCTGCGATACTCATTTGTTTGAGTTAGGGTTCAGCGATTCTAACTTTGAACCCATTGCCATAGATCGATTTAAACACCTAAAAAGTAGTTTTAAATGACTTACCTTCTCACGAAGCCATATATTTGTGTAGTTGATCGTGGATAACGTTGCTTCTTCGTGTTCTTGCTCTTGAGCAATCTTAGCAAGTCTTTCCGCTGTTTGTTGAGCAATCGATGATGTTGAGTTCGATTGGGCATTTGGTTTCTTTAAGTGGAGCATTGTTAATGATTCGGGTTGGTTAATCGGCGAAGAAATTTTGAATCGACGATTAATCGACGAAGAACGATGAAGAACAACGATTTTTTTTTCGAAACTAAAGCCACTGCGGTCACGTCTTGAATTAGAAATGGGGGGATATATGTTTTGGTTTTTGATTTTATTGTTTTAGTAGAAAGGGTATTATTGGTCTTTTCATAATGTTTTTTAATTAACCAAGGGTATTTTAGTATTTTCATACCCAAAATCACCCTTAACACACACCATGGGTTGGGAGAAGTAATCCATATTCCCAATTACTTTTTATATCCCCCAGTGCGTGTTCTAAAATATAGTTAGTAGTCAAATGGTTAACCACTTGACCTAATGATAATAGACTATGTTATCCATCCTTATTAAACAAAATAACGTTCTACCCGTAATAAGAAATCTTTTGATGCGAAATTACTCAACATTGCAATTTGGTCACCAATACTACGACTACAAAACACCATCCACCATTTTGTTATTCTTGAAATAGCTTAGTCACCATTTCCAACCACACCACAATGTTTTTTCCTTTACACTATCCGACCACCATTGTGATCCACTTAATAATGTTGGACAATTTAGATATTAGCTAATCGAATTGTATTTAATATAATTGTTTAATAAAAATATTTGTTAATAGAATAATCTAATTATTATCATTTTTGATGCAACGTCTACTATGAAAAATTAATAGAATGGTTATTATGAAAGACAAACGTAAAATTAGTAATTTGCTAATTAAATTTTAGACGTTAGATAAATTTTTAATCATCACTTGTGAGAAACAATTACAACCTTAGATTTATCTATTGCAAGAATAAATATGACATTGTCCATAATAAGCAAAAAAGATTATGTCAATTTAACCCTTTTTATTTTTATGTTGGATTTATATGGAAGTGATAATTGTTTTCATATTTTTTAATTATTATGTTTCTTACGGAGAATTGCTAGGTTGGCCAAAATATGTGTTTTGAAGAAACCATAAGTGAAACATGTAGTGGGACCTCTTGAAAAAATCAACCACAAATTAGGTAATAATGTTATTTTTTGTTCTAACGACCTACAATAAACATTTTTCCCATACGATCTTGAATGCACTACCTCACCCAGACGACTCATTACCACTACCTTCTCACCACAATCACTATCGTCTTTGGATCCATGCATCACCACTCTCAAACACCCCCTGGTTATCTCTATTTCTATTGATATATTTATTAATGTATTTATTATGTATTTAATACAAATATATTTAGAAAAATGGAATTGAGTTAAAAAGATTTGTAAAAGTTATTATGTTTCTTAATTAACAAATTTATTATTTTTAATGAAAATATATTTATTAAGATAATTATAAGACACTTATGATAAAGATTAATTAAGTATTTATTATAAGAAATTAATGATACAATAATGATGTAAACAACCAAAAGCCACGGATTTAGCTTTCCACAGAGAAATCTGGACCACTCGAAAGAAATCAACCACAACTTCCGTAATAATGTTATTTTTGTTCAGCGACATAGAATAAACATTTTTTCAACTATCACAACCCGAACTGTTCAAACGCCACGAGCGACTCATTAACACTACCTTTTCCACCACCATCACTATAGTCAGGCTCCATGCATCACCACTCCGGCAATTGTCCATAATAATAAGTTAGAAAGATTATGTCAATTTTAACCCTTTTGTTGGCTTTATATAACACGATAATTTTTTTCATATTTTTTTAATTATTATGTTTCTTCGTAGGTTGACCGAATTATGTGTCTCGAAGAAACCCCGAGTGAAGCATGTAGTGAGACCTCTTGAAAAAAAATCAACCATAACTTCCAGTAAGAATGTTATTTTTGTTCCAACGACATACAATAAGCATTTTTTCACTAAGCCTTGAACACATACAAACTACCCGACGACTCATTACCACTACCTTTTCCCACCACCATCCTATCGTCATGAAGCTCCATGCATCACATTCTCAAACACCACCCTGGTTATCCCTAATTTTCTATTGATATAATTATTAATATAATTATTATTTATTTAATAAAAATATATTTAGAAAAATGGAATTGGTTAAGAAGAATTTTTAAAGTTATTATTTTTTCTTAATTAACAAATTTATTATATTTATTTAATGAAAGTATATTTATTAAGATAATTATAAGACATTTATGATAAGAGATTAATTAAGTATTTATTCTAAGAAATATTAATGATACAATAATGATGTAAACAACCATAACCATAGATTTAGCTTTTAAAGATAAATCGCATGCCCCCTCTTTATCTAGGCTAAGTTGTCCATGCTATGCTTTATAAGGGAGATAAGAGGACACAAACAATTATCAACAATTCCTACTTGGTCTCTTAGGCTTTGAAAGCGACGTGACTAGTGAAGACAATTATTCATACATGACTTCGCCCCAACCTGGGAAGGGATGCACTTCGCAGAAGTGTGCTTTAAGGAAAAATATCTAAAGAACAAAAAATAACTTGGATGCACTTGAAACTAGGAGACCAATGGCTCTAGTACATGGTCTGCCATAGCTGCTGAAGGACTCATGGTCCATTTAAAACTTAGATTACACCTTTCTGAACTTGATCATGGATTTTCGTATCCACCGATGAACATTACGTTTAGACAATAGTTTGTGCCATTATTTTGAGCATATCGTAACAGCTGCACCTATGTAAATAGCATAACAACCGTATCTTCTGTTGAGTGTTTAGTCGGGGCTTGAATTGAAGGTCCATCATGGGGTTAGGCTGGAGGTGTTTGACTTTGACGTATAAATCTGACTCACTTGGGTCATCTGGAGCTGAATTATCTAGAAAAGAAATTTTATAATCCCGCGCGAATGGGTGCTTACAAAAAGACAAAGACAATTTACTTGAGTTCGAAATTTGGTAGTATCATTTCCTTAATCGATAAACACAAGGAAAATTCGCACAGTATGGGGAAATTCAACAGAAATTTAGTGAAAATATGAATAGTCAGGGTTTAACAGACAGCTGACTGGAGAGGTCAATCACCCCCGTACAGGGCTTTATCCCTGCTTGGGCCCTGGATGGTGGATGCACTTTGCAGCAGTGTCCTCATAAGGTGGGTTGCCTGGACGCTTCCATTTCTTGAGCCGTGTCCGCGTCCACGGCCCAGACAGCCCAGAATGACGCGCCGGCGACTAAAAAATATACCTTTGGGACCATTTGCAATATTGGCCTCGTGTCCTTTGTCGAGTGTCTTGTCGTGTCCCGTCGCAGCGTCATGTCCGTGCAAGTTTATTCTAAAAAAACTTAGATACACTTGCAACAAAGCGACAAATGGCTCTACTACATGGTCTTTCCATAGTTGTTCGAGGATTGGAGGATGCATGGTTCGTTTAGTACCCGACCTGTTCCATTACCCCTTAGTGTTCGACTAGAAATAACCCATGTCGGAACGGCATGGCATGAAACGGGATAATTTTTGGTTATAATTTTAATAATTACCACATACTACGAGGTTTAGTTCGACCCATGAGAACTTGTACACATGAAAATCTTAATCCAAGTAATTATAAATTCAGTTAGGCTTAAATAATAGTTTAATAATTCCTTATGATGTTCTTTGTGCTTAAAATGATAGTTTTGATATCCAAATACCGTAGGTTTGTTTTTTTATCGCGAGGAGTGTAGCTGATCATATTTGACATGGTGATACTATTAGCTAAAAAATTTACCAACGAAATAAGTTGGGAATGAGTGAATGAGCTGGAAATGTGTGAATGAGTGGATGGGTGTGGTAATTGTGGTTGAAAAAAATACATTCTTCTTAAATTTTTTTGGACGTTTTTTTTTTCTTTTTTTGGAATGGGCTATTATGTGTGAACCATAAATGAGTCATTTCGTTGCATGGTATGGACGTTTAATATTATTTATGAGTAAGTATTTCTCATGATGGTGGGAGGATAATTAGGGGAGTAGATACAGGAATGAAAGCAAGCGAAAAAATTAAGTAAGTATTTCTAATCAAAAGCAATATCATTACGGAGTAACACACATATCGCATGTGTGCAAAGTATTCCCCGAAATTCAAATACTCCCTCTGTCCTAAAATTTCTGTCATCTATTCTATTTTCGTCTGTCCTAAAATTCTGTCCAGCTTCTGTTTATAGTCATATTTTTCAGTCAAACTCTCAAATATACCCTTAATTTTTATAATTACAAAACTATTTTTAAAATAACCAATTTAAGAAAATCTTAAATGAAATCTTTACAATAGGAAACAAATCTTTTTAATATCAATCCTATTTATCTTTATTCTATTTTTAACCCGAAAACTATTTTTGTTTGTAAATTTAAGGCAGGCAGACGCATGCCCTTTCCGTTCAAAAAAAAGAAGTAAACTAGATATTCACTTTTCAATTTGTTTTCCCTCTCAAATGAATTTTTGTTTTCCCTCTAAACTCGCCGGTGGTTTTGGTCTCTCAAAGTGTCACGGCGGGAAACTAAAATCGAGTTGGAGAGGAATTTTTTTTAACAATTCGTCTTATAATCAATGCATACTGATTTTTATTTTTATCTTATTTTATAACATTTCTAAAAATAACAATATTACCAAACATGTATTTTTTTCTTACATGCTTCATATATTTATTTTTAATTTTAGTAATAACGTAACATTTAATAGGGGGTAGTTTTGTATACTCCTCCTTGTCTCCTTAATATCTTGACTTAGTCAGCGGACTAAAATTTTAGGACGGAGGGAGTATATGACAACTACACTCGACTTTGCTTTCATTTTTTTGAAACCATACCTTAAATACAACCTTTTTCATCGACCAGTCAATTTCGGGATCAAGTTCGGGTTCTGATTCATATTAATTCTTCAGTTGGTGGATTATCTTCCATAATGTCTTCATTTGGTGCAACTAATTCATCATCATCATCATTAGAATCAACTTCTTCTTCATTTTAGGGTGGTTTCTGATAGTAAATTTCTTCTTGTATGTCATATCTTTGAACCAGGATTCCATCCTTAATTTCATCTTGGACGGAAACTATTTCACAATACATCTTCTGTATCAATTGATTTTGAAACTCTTTAAACTTCGCATGGGTGTAAACTCTTTGAATTTGTTTCTCCATTTTATATGAAGTTGAGTTGGAATGATTATAGAAAATGATCTAGCATCTTCCTTAAGCTCCTTTTCCATTTTTTATCTCAAAGCATTATCAAATTTTTCAACGAATTGCTTCAAAGATATTCTTGAATAGATGTACCCGTCAAAAAATGCATTCATACTTTCAGATCGATGTGTAAATTAGACATCCAGGCCAAAAAGTAGTCTTCACAAAACAAGGCTATCGATTTTTCTCCATGTATAATTACCCAACCATTTATTTTATTGCAAGCTCGGATATTTTTCCAACATCTCACTCCAATGTTGTTCAAATTCAATTTGGACATTATATCATCTGTGACTTTTTCATCCTACATTTAATCCTTAAATAATTTTCATACCTCCTCCAACTTTTAAGGTATTTTCTTCATGATGTGCCATAAGCACCAACGATGTTTGGTATCATTGAAAACTTTATCCAACTGCCCATTTCATCGAGCTACATTGGTGTGTAATTATACCACGTGGAAATGACTCCCGTTCATGCAATGATCCATGCTTTGAATAACCAAGCAAAAGTTTCTTTTAACTCAATTGAAATCAATCCACAACCAAATAAAATTGATTTCCCATGATATTAACCCAACAAACGGAGCAAAGGCATGTCATACTTGTTCGTCAAGTATGTCGTGTCAAGAGTGACAACTTCACAAATTCTTTGTAAGCTTCTCTTGCTTTTATGATCAACCCAAAACACAATCTTGAGACAACCTTTTTTGTCTATGTCCACCTTGTAGAAATTTGCATCCTTATTTTGCATCTTTGTAAAGTGATTTAGATCTTTGCATCATCTCCTTCGCCAAGTTGTAAAGTTTTCTCTAGCAAGCATGTTTCTAAGAGTTTTCCATCGTGCGGGAGGTTTTCGTACCCACCAGCTTCAACCGCTAAAGCATTATAGCTCTTGTGCATTCGGATTCTGCTTTGTTATTTAGTATGATTTTCTTCTTTGTCATTTAATGTCGATTCTTTTGTAGCCTCTTAAATATCGAGATTTAGATGGAATTTGTTTAAATGGCTATGTTCAAGAGAAAACGATGCTTATCATCCATCTTTCCTTGGCACATAGTCTAAGTGATATTTTTGCCTTGCAACCGGTTTTTGTGTTGGAGGAGGAATTTAACGGTGAGTTTGAGGCTTGTTTTGGTTCTTCCCTCTTTGGTACAGAGAATAAGTTACAAATCTTAATATCCCATCTTCCTTCTTGCCACGTTCGTTTCTTACAAGAAAACCATTTCTTATATGCGTAACGGCCATATAAAATTTGAATAGCTCTTCAGCATCGTTAAATTTCATACCAACTTTCGGCTCGACTATTTGATCATTTTTAACTTCGTCATCACCTAATTCAACTCCATCCATAACTTCGGGTAATATATGTATATATGTTAGTATGTATTTTTTCTAATCAAACCTATGCAAAAAAGCTTATTTAAGATTTAAGATATAAACCCTACCTGGTGATTAATAAATTGAGTTAAGATCAATAAACCCTAAATAAAAATATCTCATTTTTTTCCTAATAAAACAAAACAGATTTGAATAATAACGGTTTGAATATAAGTTCTGAGTGTGGAACTTCTTCTCCTCATGAAAAATTACGGAGAAAAAAATCTTTTTCGCCCAAAAACTCAAGCCGATTGTGAAACAAAGAAAAAAAAGAATGGAGAACACAAAACGGGAGAAAATGGAAAAAATCTAATATTAACAATATTACAAAGTATAGTCAAATTATTGCCACGTGCGCGGTGGGTTTGGCCGGTGGGCTAAACAGAATTATTGAATCAAAAGAGGAAAATGGTGAGTTGTAATCCTTAATTACCCGTGCATATCCTAATTATTAGCCCACTTTGTAACATACCAAGATTTTCTTCTTTTCTATAACGTTTCGTTTTGAGTTTCTCTTCTTTTTCAGAATTATTCTTATTCTTATTATTGTTGACACGATGAGGAGTATCAATATCAAGCGACATTATTCTAACAAAACAATCTTCCATCCGTTTCAAAATGTAAATGTTTTCCTTGTCCATAAGTCGCCACAAAATCATGATGATCTTCCATTCTTCCTCTTTCCGAGTTGCATCTCTATGTATCGATCTAGAGTAATCTAGCTCGGGCAATTAGAGACCATAATGAAGAAAAAAATCTCAGAGAAAGTATAACAAAAATTTTAGGTGTTGTTGTTGAGAACTTGAGATAATTTTTGAACAGTTTTATTACCTAAGATATTTTTTTGTAACATTCCTTTTTTAAGTATAATTGCTTTAGGATAGTAATTGTTTTCTAAAGTTCCTTGTTCTTTGAGTTTTACATATTGGAACTCTAATATTATTCGTGTTTTGCATGTTGATAAAGGTTGACTTATTCGATCGTAAAAAATAAATGGAAATTTTGGTGAGTCATTCTTTAGTTATGTATTTATTTTGATTGTTCCATTTGTTCAGTAATTGCAATGAAAATTATTCTTTGTATTTTGAATTTTTCCCTCTATATAATGGGTAGAATGAAAATTATTCCTATTATTTTTAAAAAGAATACATTGTTTGTGGTTTGCAATTGTTGAAGGCTGGAAAATTTGTTTTTAGAAGATATGGTTGAAAGTTATGGTTACATTTATTTTTTCAGTTTATTTTTGTTTGAGGAGGATCCATGGACACTCTTAGATGGACGAAAATTGATCGAATAAAGATTTGCGTCATTTTCTCGGCAAACTCAAACGACAATGAATTTAAGTCTAATATTTTTATTATATGTTCCTATTATAACACTTTATATTCCTACCAAAAATGAATGCAATTCGAGATAGCAAACCTGACCATCTACCGATCTTAATTTCAACCGTTAATTTTAGACGGCTGATATTCAAAGGGGTAAATGGTAGTTTTATACATCTCTAATTGTGCTCATTTTTTGTAGGAATGCAGAGTCTTATAAGAAGAATATACCATCAAAATATTAGACCTAAATTCATTATTGTTTGGGTTTTACGTAGAAAATGGCGCAAATCTTGTCCGACCTTGTCCATCTAAGAGTGTCCATGGATCCTTCCTCTGTTTGTAATGGTACAATTTAATGATTGTAACATTTAATTGAAGAGAAACTAATTAAAAGGTAAGAAAGGGGTTATAAACACCACAGTAGCTAGATGTCTTTGGCAAGGATGAGATTGGGATGGTCGGATTACATGTTTGTCTCTTTAAAATGTTATCAGAGTTGTCCGAAACTCAAAAACCTCTTATTTTGTATTATAGACTAGAAATAACCCGTGCCGTAACGGCACGACATGAGGTTAATAGAGAGTTCTAATAAATATTTAGAGATAGGGAGTGCCGTAACGACACTACTTTAATATGATATCTGACTGGTGTAATTTTTCTTTTTTTTTGGACTTTAAATTAAATCGTGTTCCTTTGCAAGATAGTTTTCTATTTTGTTTTTAAACGAAAATAATGTCTATAAGTACATTGTAAAATTATTCGGATACATTATCAAAAAACGAACACAAAATCATTTAAGTAATAGTGTGTATGCATATCTCACTTATGAATTATGAGTAAAAATAAACAAATAAATCTCATTTCTCATTAGATTTATCATGCCACCACTAAATCCAATTAATGCATGTATGATATATTATGATTTCATTTAATGTTTCTTTGAATATCTTGAGTTAAGAGATGATGTAATAATTAAAGATTAATAAATTTTTGATTCATAATGGGAGGTTTGAAGCGAAGATCTTCGGATGTCTTTCGCTAGGATGAGACTGGGATGGTGGATGCAACGTTTGTCTCTCAAAATGTTATCAAATAGTCAGCTCAAAAACCCATTATTTTTTGTATTATAGATTACGCACTAGCAAAAGTAACTTTTTTTTCTTTTTCTTTTTTTTTTTAACGATAAAAAATTTGGTGCTAATGGGTTTCGACCTCAGGTTGCTAATATCATCACTCAATGACTTTACCCGAGATGGTTTTGGAGGGTGGAAATTTGTGCTCCAGCACATGGCGCTCCACCGAGCCACTTACTTTTAGTATTTAATTTGTTTATGGGGATTTTAATAAAGTGCCACACTTCTGATTTCATGTTTAAGAAAGTGCCACTATTTCTTTTAGAATTTATTAAATGCCATACTCTTGACCTTTTCCATCTGTTTTTTTTTTTTGAAAACCGTTAACATTAGTGCTTATGTAGCAGATAAATTAGTCTAGTAAAAGACATTTAAGCCCCCAAATCATCTAACTAGGAATGATTCAAATCGACTTAGTAATGTGAGTCACTGAGGTGGGCCACTATTAGTAGAAGTGGTTAGTGAACTCAAAAGAGAACTTTGTCGAACATTTGATCTGCGTACTTATAGTGAACTATAGATACATCTCTTGTTGATGTTTTAAGACTCCTTTAATACCAATCTTCTCCTGCAAATATGAATAGGATAGAGACCCAACAATCAAAACACACACAATCTCTATGCATCTTATAAAATAAACGACAATAAAATTTCATGTCGTTGTGTTCATGGCAGCGAAAACAATAGTGACACAACAACCGATCACTAATATCCCTGTCTCCATCCATGAATTCGTAAGCTGCAGTTGCTCCATTTCTCAATTGATATTTGCATTCCAAACCAATTTTGATCCACATCCAAAATGTAAGACCCGGCCCCAATCTCGACCTCAATTTCTCAATTGAACATCATCTCCATTCTCTAGTCTCATTTAACTTCAAACACCATATGATCTCGACCAACAACCCCCAAAGAATCAATCTGATTAAATGGCGCACCATGGCCATGGACAACTCCAACTTATGTACACATTGGATAAAAATTCATTTCAACTAGATCCATCCTTTGCCTTAATTATGAAACCGAAGGACATCAAAACAACACCATTAATTGAGCGCAAAAAAATCGGTCAAACCAATATCAGACACCACCAATCCAGACCAGCTCATCCTCCACTCGTTGCTGTTGAGAGAAATTTGAAAAATTGCCTTGAATCTCAACCCCAAACATTTCCTTCTTCAGCCTTCAATTCCATGTCAGAACCTCTAAAATTGGACCATTTCTTCAACGGAAATTGACCCAATTTTAGCCTGCAATCTGAACCTAGTAAACTTTAAAAATCCACGATTTCACTTATTGCTTAAATTCCCAATCATCTCTTCAATTTCCTCCTTATACGACTTCACAACATCGATGAATGCGAAAAGTCGGGGAACCACAGGATGACAGCAGGGAAGAAGAATGAGATATGAATCGGATAAATTTCCTTCTATGGTTTTGTACGGTTGAAGTATTTTAGGATGGAGAAGGATAATTAGGTAAAAATGACATACTTGCTTGACTTTCTCAATGACTATGGACCAATTTTGTGGACACGACGGAATACATAACAGTTATGGCACTTAATAAATTTTAGAAAAAACGGTGGCATTTTCTGAAACCAAAAAACCAATGTGTGGCATTTTGTTAAAATTCCCTTTTGTTTATTTTTATGAAAGTCTCGAAGGTTTTGAATGAATCTAATATCTAGACTAATTGTTTATGATGCTAATCACCGAGCTAATACTACTTAAAATAACGTTTAGTAAACTAACAAGAAAGTTTTTCAAACCCATACTTATTTAAGTACGGTGATGGCAATGGTACAATTACAATATGAATAGTCTCTTTTGATTCGATATATAAAAGTGTAACGGTTCGTTATTTTTCCAAAAGAGATTGCATTAAAAAGGTTCTAAAATTCTTCACCAATCGCAAATTAACACCCTCCCAATCACCAAGTTTATGTGGACCTTATCATATCCACAAAAATACGGCTTTTATTGTGGAAAGCTATCAACGAAGGTCTTCTTATCTATCTTACATCGCATCAACCTGACAAACTCCAACATATGCCCTCGTGCAATCTTTGAACACTTGCTTATCATTGTCATGTTTGATAACCACCTGGGAGCAACCTCTTGATCGCCTTTCATCAAACCAAACCCCCATTCTCAACTTCCCATCCACATTAACTAATCAAACAACCATTTTTCAAATTCTACAAGAATCTGTCCCTCAATCTTCAATAACGGCATATTGTTTCCTATTATGGAATCTTTGGACACTCAGAAATGATCTCATTTTCAAACAATGTCATACTCCTTCAGAAGACATAATGTCAAGATCTTTGACACGACAACAAGAATTTGAATGGACAAAAAAGATATCACCCCTAGTTCTCCCTGGGGAATCACCCTCCAGAATTGAATCAACCAATATTAGATCAAAAACAATTATATCAGTAGGATGGTCCAAACCAGATTCAGATTATAAAAATCAACAACGATGGTGCTACTAGGGGTCATCCCGGGGAATGGTAGGAGCAGGTTTCATTTACAGGGATTCGAACGCGCGTACACTAATGGCTTATGCTCAACCTTTAGGAATAACTACTGCGCTAAGGGCAGAAATATGGGCAACATTAGCTGCAAATAGGACAGCAATGGAGAGACAATGGACAAAAGTTCAATTTGAGACGGATTCAGAAAATCTCATGCGCTTCATAAAATCGTCAACTGAAGCTCCTTGGTATATCTGCAGGAATTGTGAGAGTTAACAAAGAATGCGACAAATCCCTCGGTCACGATATACATCACAACTAGAAGGGAATCAAACGTGGACGGTCTAAACAAATTATGCGGACGATGAAGCCAAGCGGGAAATCTTTCAACAACAATCTGAGACCATGCAACTCCATCTTTTATTAACCAAATTCTATTAAATGAATCTCGTAATAGAAATTTAAGTGTTTTATTTATCTTCATGTTTCAAAAAAAAAAAATTGAAAAAACTCAAAATGTCAGAGGTTACCAGCACCTACTACTGATGCTCGGCTTTACACCTTTAACTTGATGATGAATGTTTGTATCCACCGGTGAACATTACGTTTTGATAATAATGTGGGCCATTGTTTTGCAATATTGGGTGTTTGAAGCAAGAACTTAAGATTGGTGATCTAACTTTTTTTTTTATAAGCATTGGTGATCTAACTTTTTTTTTTTTTTTTGAAACCGTTGGTGATCTAACTTGAAACATTAGCCGGGATGAAGATGTAGGAGGGAGATGGTGGTTTTTTATTCTTTTTTTCTTTTAAGGAGAGAGGGTAAGTATCTCAAAGTAATACTTTCTAAAAGAGTGTGCCCATTTTATTCTTTGTAATACTTTCTAAAAGAGTGTGCCCATTTTATTCTTTTTTTCTTTTAGGCATCACTCACTGTTATTTCCTAATTGGCTTTTGTTAACTTGTATAACCGTATACATGTTAAGGTTTAATAAAGAATTATTTTATGTCTTTGGAAATTGGGTTTTTTTGTCTTATTTTATTAGAAATTGGTTTTTCTTGCACTAAAAATAACAAATTTTGTTCCCAATGCAAAAAAATTGTTGTTTTCAATGCAATAAAACAAACAAATCTTGTTTCCAATGCAAGAATTTATTGTTTTGAGTGAACCTTAACATGTATGCGGGTATCAAATAAGAGGACCCCACACTACTCTCGCTTGTTTGGGCGTCATTTACGCAAGTGAAACCAAACAGTAACGGATTTGAAGCTAATATTTGAGGATATGTTTCTCTTACTAAGTTCTACATGCCTACCAAAAATGAGCATATTAGAGACGTATAACATCATAATCTACTACTTTGAAAATGAGCCGTTGAAAATACGCGGATTTACGGCGGCCGTCGAAATTAAGACAGGTTGGGTGTGAGGTTCTATATTTCAAAATACGCTCATTTTTGGTAGGAAAATATAACTTGGTAAAGAGGAACATATCCTCAAAATATTAGCTTCAAATCCCGTTACGGTTTGGTTTTAATTCGCAAAATAATGTCCAACTTGTGAGATAATGTGATAATAAAAGTGTCAAGAGGTCCTTCCTCGATAAAGATAATACTACATTTTAAAAGCCGGTTGTTATGATTAATTTTTGAATAGATCAAAATATATGGCAAAAATTGGTGTCTTGGTCGACTTCTTAAGGGTATCAGCTGCAAAACAAAACAAAAATAAATAAACACAAATTATGTAAACGAGAGAATATTCGAAGTCAATTACAAAAGTTCAAAAATATCTTTCCTTGTTTTTGGAAAGAATCTTTCGGCATTTCATTTGGCTAAAGGGAGTATTAAGTTTTTGCAGTAAAATATAGGTATATATGTAGAAGTGGCTTACAATGTTCTAGTTGCAATCATTTTCGCATCCATGTCGAAAGAAATAATCATCTGAACCAGGTGGGTTGTATCCTGTTTCTTTCACACGAGTATTCTTTGTACCTAGCTAGGAGAATCCTCGAAACGGCGCTCAGC
>JAJJWW010017070.1:0-25804 GCA_023531295.1 Papaver armeniacum | reverse complement strand
GTGAAAAATACTATAACCCCTTACTATATGGGTTGAATACGAGAGAAACCCCACAAAATGGATCCTTCTCTATCAACTCTATTCTTTCACATTTTGATATTTCTAGGCCCATAACTTTAGAATTCGGGGCTGTAAATAAAAAAATATTTCATAATACCAAAACAGCCCTTTAGTATATATAATTATAAAATTAGGTGTAGATTTCATTTTTGGTTTCATTTTTTTTTCAGTTTCTCTCTCTAATTTTCTTTAGCTCTCTCTCTCGGATGAAGAACCAGTCCGAGAAACAATTCCTAATCGAAATTCTCAATGAAAAAATGATTTCAAAACCTAGATCTAAGATTTACAAACAAATATCTTGATTATCCAAACAAAAATTCTACATCAACATCACTTTCTCTCTCTGGTTTCTGCTCTGAAGAGTATTAGGGTTTTCAGTTTCACATCATCAACGTCGTAGTTTAACGGAGAAGAAGAAAACGAGTTTAGATTCATCGATTTCAGATGACGATGCTTATGGATCTCCGTTGATGATTTCGATTGAATAGCTCAACGAAATAATCGATTGAAATAAATAGATTTCATCTACGTCGATTAAATATGGATTTTTCAGTTGATTCGGAGATATCTCAGGTATTGATTTAATCGATTTTTGTTCAATGGATTTATAGATCTAAATGATTTGGTTCAAATTTATTTAATAATTGATCATCAATCGACGAATTCTCAATTGATTCTCGGTTTGTTGTTTCAAAGCTACTCCATATTAGGTTTTCCGATTTGAAGTTGTTGTTGTTTCTTTTGATTTCGAGATCAAGAAGAATCATCACTGTTTCTAAGAATAGCAAATGAGAATCAAGGTACGGTTTGTTTTCCTTATTTTGAAATCAAACCAAAATCAAGGTACGGTTCAATTTTTTTTTTTCCGATTATTTGTTGTTCTTGCATGTCCGATCCGAGAATTTATTGTGAATTTGTTGTTTATATTTTGTTGATAATGAGAGGAGGATGAAGAAACAATTTTGTTTCAGAAGAATAACTTCAAATTGATGTAGACATGCGGTGTTTTTTTGTTACAGTATGTGTAACTTGAGGTTACACATATATATCCTGTTGTATTTTTAGCATGAAATTTGTATTTTTCTCGTTATTTTTGTGAATTTGTTGTGAGTTTTTTGTTTGATACGAGAAGAGGATGAAGAAACAATGTTGTTTCGAAGAACAACTTCAAATTGATGATGTAGACATCTTGTTTTTTGTTTTACAGTATGTGTAACTTGAGGTTACACATATATATCCTATTGTATTTTTAGCATGGAATTTGTATTTTTCTGTTGTTTTTTTGTTTTTTGTGAATTTGTTGTGAGCTTTTTGTTTGATACTAAGAAGAGGATGAAGAAACAATGTTGTTTCAGAAGAACAACTTCAAATTGATGATGTAGACAAGTTGTTTTTTGTTTTACAGTATGTGTAACTTGAGGTTACACATATATATCATATTCTACTTTTAGCATGGAATTTGTATTTTTCTGTTTTTTTTTGTTTTTTTGTGAATTTTTTGTGAGTTTTTTTGTTTGATACTGAGAAGAGGATGAAGAAACAATGTTGTTTTAAAAGAACAACTTCAAATTGATGATGTAGAGATGCTGTTTTTTGTTTTACAGTATGTGTCACTTGAGGTTACACATATATATCCTATTGTATTTTTAACAATTTACACATGTATATATCCTGTTGTATGTGTATTTGTAAACAATTGTAGCATTTGTATCTTTAAGACACATTTTATCTATTGCTTTCTGCATATGATATATTTTTCATGTTGAGTATTTTAATGGCTCATTTTATGTTTAGCTTGTTCCATAGGATATATTTTTCACGATGGGGCAAAGCCCCCGAGTGAATTGCGTTCGTGCATATGGCATATAATTGGCTCATGCATATGGCATCTAATTGTCTTCCCAATTAGATGTGTAGTTTCTAGTTACACTTGCTAATTGATGGGATATAAAGGTTATGAATGTGTAACTCTCATCGTACCAAGATCGACGCATGTGTAACTCCCAGTTACACTTATGAGACCCATGTGTAACTCCAAGTTACACTAGTCATATGCATGTGTAACTCTTAATTACTCTTTTAGTTGTTCAATAATATTATTTCATTCTTTTTGTTTACCCAATCTAATTTCATGGATGTTTATTTTGTTATAGATATGGAAGCATTTTGTAATGAGGAAGACAAGAATGGAAGGAACAATAGAGGATTTCGTGGCTCATTTATAAGATTTAGTTTTACATATTTAGTGTTCTAACTCGTTTATTGTATTCAATAACAGCCAATTAATAGATAAAAACAGAAAAATTATTGTAAATGAATATTAAAGCAATGCATATCTTTTTTTTATATTTTTTTTCTTCTGATAATTGTTGGCTATACATGCCATATGCATGTGTAACTTGTGGATACACATGTTATATGCATGTGTAACTTTTAATTACACATGCCATGTGTAACTTCGGGATACACATGCCATGTGTAACTTCGGGATACACATGCCATATGCATGTGTAACTTCTCGTTACACACTTTTGAATGCATGTGTAACTTCCGGATACACTTGCAATATGCATGTGGCCGGAGGTGGTGGTGGTGGTGGTCATCAGCGGCGGGGTGGTTGTCGGCGGTGGTCGGAGGCGGTTGGTGGTGGTCGGAGGTGGTCGGAGGCGGTGGTCAGAGGTGGTAGGAGGTGATTGGTGGTGGTCGGAGGCGGTGGTGGTCGGAGGTGGTTGGTGGCGGTGGTTTGCGGAGGTGGTTGGCGGTGGTTGTGGTGGTCGGAGGTGGTGGGAATATCATCACATTATATTTTAATAATTTTGGGCCTAAATTTAAATTTTATTTAATTATGGGCTTGACAATATGCATAAGGGTATCAATGTCTTTTAATAACTCGGGGCCTAGATTTAAACTTCTTTTAACTAGGGGCCTCATATTATGGGTTATCCATGGGTTGGGCCTTAGCCTAATTTTCCCTTTATACAAACCAACCACATTATTGATAGACATTTACTTACTGGGCCCAATCAGGATTCAATTCAAACAAGGCAACCACAGCATGTATGCAAGGGAACTGCCTCTGTAGTTGCAGGAAATCCTACACTACACCCCTCACTATATTTTGTAGATCTAAATCTTATTAATCATCTAAATTTCAAATATAAGTGCTAAAAATATAAATTGACACAAGGATTTTTTTACGTGGTTCGATCAATGTGATCTACATCCACGATTCTTCACTATGATTGTTGAGGTTACATAAGAATTACATTTACAATCTCCATTAATGGATATTTTGTAGAGCTCTAGATCTAATTATTTGGGGAAGAAGATGATAAAGAAAATAAAATCTTTCTCTCTCTAAAAAATATCTCTCTCCAAAATATCTCTCTCTCTCCTACTAAAATTATCCTCCCTTTCTCTCTCATGCTCTCCTCTTTATATAGGTGTTTACATAATGGATGACAGCTCACATACAACTCATATTCTCGCGAGCCGTTTAATGATTTCGCAGGCTCTTGCTACCTTCTCTCGAGACATTCTCGCGAGTCTTGCTACCTTCTCTCGAGACACTCTCGCGAGTCTTGCTACCTTCTCTCGAGACACTCTCGCGAGTCTTGCTACCTTCTCGCGAGTTATGAAAAATAATGAATCTCGCACGCTAAGAAAATATGTTGTGCGATATTTGAATCCTACATCTTGCCTCTTTTTCCTTGAATATTGCTTGAAGAGCGATCTTTAAGGAAAAATCTGTTGTTGTAGTAATCTTTGGTCTTTGTCGATGAAGGAACGAGCGGAAGAATACTGGACTTGAAAAGTACGTACTTGCCTCTATTCTTTTTGCGAAGTTCAAGCTTTGAGAAGTATATATGAAGTATCGTTTCTTGAATTATGCGAAGTATGAAGTATCCTTGAAGAAGTATATGAAGTATTTAATCCTCGAAATATATAAGAAGGATGAAGTATCCTTTGAGAAGTATAAGAAGTACTTAATCCTCTAAATATAAGAAGTATTGCGAATCCATCATGCGAAACTCTCGCTCCATGTTCTTTGCCTCATGCTATGCTCTATTCTTTCGCGAAGTTCTGAAACTTTGCGAAGTGAATAAGAAATATTAATCCTTGAAGTATAAGAAGTATTGCCTCTGTTCATGCGAAGTCATTATTCCATTTTTGGTGAGGATTCTTGTTGTTCATTGGTAAACATCTTCTTTGGAAATGATTCTTGCCGAGAAAATAAAGAACATAAGATGTTTTTTCGGTAATCCATTGTTGCCTCTGTTCTTTATCTACGAAGGTAGAATCGTTGAAAAAGTGTTGAATGAGTGAGTTATTTCTTCATTCTTATCTTTCCTCTATCTCCTGCGTTGTGCTCATGCAATAGTATAATCTCTTCATTGCTTTACGTTGAATTTTATCATTGCGACAAGATCGCAGGACGTCTTTACATTTTCACTTAATGACCCATTGATCTTGTCTTATCATCTTTGGTGGTCTTCTAAGTTTGACCTTCCTAATTAAAGGTCTTACTCTGCCACCCTTTATTGCGACAAGATCGCAGGACGTCTTGACACTTTCATGCAACGACCCCTTGATCCTGTCTTATCATTTCTTAGTATTATTGCCTCTGGCAGGATATTTTATTTGCAACAATATGACAGTCTAAATATCCTTGCGAACATGAAGCCCCATGACATTGCTGCCTTGCGACGAAATCGCAGACGTCCGTACACTTTCGTGTGAAGACCCATTGATCTCGTCTTACCCTCGCGTTAGTATTATTGCCTCTTCAGATCATTGCACAAATATGACAAGCCTAAGTCTCCTTGCGAAAACAAAGCCTCATGACATTTGCGTCTTTTTTTGCACTTCCCTAGTGGAGAGTGCCGCCCTTATCTTCTCCCTGGTTGCCTCTTCAAGGAGGCGAAACATCGGCCATACAAGACTAGCTCCTCCCATCCGGTCTTAACAACAACCAGTTGTTTTCGCAGCCTCTTATCCCTTATACCTATAGGGTTTATGGTTACGAGACTGCACCCTAAGTGGAGTTTTCTTCGGGCGAGTGCAACATATGCCAAGACTTGCCAAGAATGGCCAGGGTAGGTTCATCCATCCCGGCACTCGGCTCAACCGTGTACCTCGGCGCCTTGAGCATACACTGACTCCTTGGAAGAGACCCTCGGTCGCCCAACCAGGGTATAACCTTATATATATAGTTGGGAATCCAAGGTACCTCTTCCGGATAGGCTTTCATGGGCCCCAAATTTCCATGACTCAAAGCTTCGGGAGCGGTGTAACCTTCCCCCGAGCCATGTCGAGAGATACCCCTTATATGACGCACTTTAGGTCTTACATTTGCCTCTTACGAAATGTTATTCGCGAACTAGGTGTACGCCATAAAGGTTCGTCCCATTCTGTTATTTTATTGATTCTTCTTCATATGCAATAGGTACCCCCTACTACGACGCACTTTAGGTACTTTTGCCTCTTGCGAACTTCTGATTTCGTCATAGTAGGTTTGCCTCTATCTGATTATTTTGTTGATTCTTCTGCATATAAGCTCTTTTGTAATTTCGCTGATCTTTGATAATCTCTTGTAATTTTTTTTTTTTTTTTTTTTTTTTTTTTTATGCGAAATTTTCGCATGTTTTCATTCTTTCATTCTCATATTTAGCTCTTGTGGTTTGCTGTTGTTGTTGTTGTCTCTGGCGAAGTATATGATTTGCTTGCGAAGCTAGCATCCTTGAAATGTATAAAGGTCGCACAAAATATAATTATCTCGCAGCAAAAAGAAATGTGAGAAATGAGATTTGAACCCTTGACCTGCCTCTTGCATATTCTCGCACCATACCAACTGTGCTAACCTTCTTTTGCGAAGTATCTCTGCGAAATAATCAGCAACTCTCTTTTGTGCGAACTAACCAAAGACTGTGCAAAGTAAACATCTGTATGAAGTAAGTAAATATTTACGAAGTGTTCCTTTGTGTTGCGAACGTTCGCAAGGCAAATGTTTGCAAAAGAAATGATATAAACATTCATGACGCAAAAAATCTTTTGCGAACAGGGAGACTCGAACCCCTGGTCTTAAGCATCCTTTCTTCTCCACTGACCATTTGTACTGTATTCTCTTTGCGAGAATAAGCCTCATGTCCACCTTTTTATCATAATCCTCTCTCTGGTTTTATATAAAATTTGCAAAAAGTATGCATATGCTTGGATTCGATCGCGTGTTCTCTAGTTCACTAGACACTCCCCTTTACCAACTGTTCCAACTTCCTGTTTGGGATTAAGAAGTATAGTTCACATTATTTATTCCTTCTTTAACCGATCTTTCAATAGTGTTCGTCTTCTCCTTGCGTAGTCTTTGAACTCCACATAACTTTCATTTCTGCCTTTGAGGTTTTCGCAAAGTCTTTGATTAGCTCGCGAGTTTTCTTCGCTGCCATAATTTCTTAGGGCTCGCGAGATTGGATTTCTATTGTTCTTCTGTTACTTTTCCTTGGCTATTCCCGCGAATGAAACTTTTGCTTCATTTATTTTTCTTTCGTGAACTTTATATAGAATCCTCTCATTTGCTTCATTTTCTATTTTTTCTTTCATTTGTCTTCATCTGTCTTCGATGTAATTATGCTTCTGCGATGCTCGCTGTGATTATAATGATTTTGTGGAACCTCTCTGACGATTTTTCTTTATTGCGATAGTTGCACTTGCTCCTGTGAGTGATTGGAAATGTGCTACTTTGGGTTTGTTCACCTCCGAGGTAGTTGTCCTTGCTTTCCTCACATATTACTTTTGATGATTTCTACTTCATTCCTTTGTTATCGTTGTCAACCATTTCTGTTTTTGTTCCTTTCGATTTATTGAAAATGCTCACCTTTGATCGATTTCATCTTCTATAGGTCAGTTGTCAACAATAGCATGCATTCTCATCTTTTCTCCAATAGTGCTTTGTCGAACCTCTATAATGGTCTTGCTTGCTTTGGTGACTGCATGTGCTCCTATTGATGGCTTATATGGTAAGAATTTTTCAACTGTATTCCATGCTAAAGTCCTTTGTCAACCGTGATTGTGATGAATATCCTTGCGTTGAGATTTCTTTGTCTACCATTTCTTGATGCTGCGAACCTGTGGAGCTAATAAGTAAAAGAAAAAGAAGACATTAGCATTAAGAAAAAGATTAAGTTGCATTTCTTCACGTTGTGAATTAGTGGAATTATTTCTTCGCCTAAACTTTTTTTCCCCTTCTTTCACTTTCCTCTCTCGTTCTTCTTCCCTTCGCAGAAATTATTAACCTCGCAATTATCCTTAAAGTAATATAGACGTTCCCTGATCTTCTTCGTTTTCGCTAGAATGGCCGGTTGACGAAGCAAGCTGTCAATATTAACTGACTTCTTTTGTCCTCGCTGAAATGGCCGGTTGACGAACTAGTGAGCTGACTTACTTCATCAATTCCGCTTGAATTCCACTCGTTGATTCTGTTTCAGCTTGGTAGTCTTCATCGAAGTTTGATGACGGAGGTATCTCATCTCATTGATTTGACTTGCTTTCTTACTTGCTTCTAAGTTGATGACGGATTCACTTCTTTAATATCTTGTCTTCTGTTATCTATTGAAACTTGAGTCGAGTGTCTTTCCTCTTCGCTGCTGTGAGCTTTTTTTTTTTTTTTTTTTTTTTAATGAAGACTATCTGGTTTCTGTCTTTTTTGGCTGCGAATGACCAATCAATTAAGTTAGTAACACCGGTGTTTCCACCGCTAACTAATGCATACTACTTCGCACACATGTAGATACCCAAATCTATCAAATTTTCTTGATACTCAACGCTTTTGAAATCAATTGCATGGGTTTGTTATATAAAGTCTGATTGTACACAAACTGTTTTGAAAATTCATTTTAAATCATATTTTGAAGACAAAATTCAAGTTTCCGATGAAAAACAATTAAAATATTATAAAACTTTTCCAAAATTTGTTTGTAAATATCCACATCTAAGTAATTAAATGCAAAATTAAAAAGATGAGAAGAGATTTGATGCAGTTTTAGTTGTTGATGAAGGTTCTGTTTATTTCATTGGAGAGGTAATCTTCCAATCTGCTCCCATTTGCCCTCTTTTAACTATTGGTGCTATTCGTATTCGTTCATCGTCTGAAGATGTAAGCATATCACTAGAATTCCCATATTTATCCTTGTATCTCACATATCCAGTTGAATTTATCACCAACAGTAGCTGATTTTTTCTAGATTTTCTTGAACCAACAAGATTAGGTCCCTGTTTCTAGCGCATATGTAGTTGCAGGAAATCCTACACTACACCCCTCACTATATTTTGTAGATCTAAATCTTATTAATCATCTAAATTTCAAATATAAGTGCTAAAAATATAAATTGACACAAGGATTTTTTACGTGGTTCGATCAATGTGATCTACATCCACGATTCTTCACTATGATTGTTGAGGTTACATAAGAATTACATTTACAATCTCCATTAATGGATATTTTGTAGAGCTCTAGATCTAATTATTTGGGGAAGAAGATGATAAAGAAAATAAAATCTTTCTCTCTCTAAAAAATATCTCTCTCCAAAATATCTCTCTCTCTCCTACTAAAATTATCCTCCCCTTTCTCTCTCCTGCTCTCCTCTTTATATAGGTGTTTACATAATGGATGACAGCTCACATACAGCTCATATTCTCGCGAGCCGTTTAATGATTTCGCAGGCTCTTGCTACCTTCTCTCGATACATTCTCGCGAGTCTTGCTACCATCTCTCGAGACACTCTCGCGAGTCTTGCTACCTTCTCTCGAGACACTCTCGCGAGTCTTGCTACCTTCTCGCGAGTTATGAAAAATAATGAATCTCGCACGCTAAGAAAATATGTTGTGCGATATTTGAATCCTACAGCCTCAACTGCCACTGTCTACATGTACAAGTTTGTTGTTCAACTTTTACCACACAAACTTTGCCACTAGCTTTGTTGGTCACTTCATACACTTTCAGCTCTTCAGATGGATCATACTTATAGTTACCTCTAAGATTGGACACAACCTCAATGAGATCTTTTCCAGCAGGAACAAGATCACCCAACTTCGAAGTTGAAGCAAGCTTTCTTCTATTTGAAAACAACACCATCACCAAGTGTGTGTACATATCCACCAACTGAGTAAGAGGCTTGTCTCTCATTTTAAGGGTCATGTTATTAAAACTTTCACAAAAGTTGGAATAGATGTGCTCACAAGCAACATCATGAGGAAACCATGACCTTGCCCAAAACTTTGGCTCTGCATCAATCAGGTACTGGTATGCCTTGGGATCTATCCCTGCCATTTCTTGCATGGCCTCCTACAAAATATGTTGGGTATCTAAGTTAAATCATCTAACAACAAACATGAAAATTAATTCAATATCATGAAACATCATACAAACATTACCTCCCAGTGTTTAAACTTGTATGCTTTTGCAGCCAAAGAAGGAATGTTAGTCTTGGATTCCTGAATCCATTGATCATGAAATTCAAATATAGATGCCTGAAAAAAAAACAAGCCAAACATTAACAGAGAGATAGAATTACAAATTTATGAATAAGGAGAGAAAAATTCAAAATAAAATTGACCTTAGGCAATATCTATGATTGGCCAAAGGAAATAACCTTTTAACTGATTCAAGTATGCCCTTCATTCTGTCAGAAATAAAAGTAAGTCCAGCCATATCTGGAATCATTTTCCTCAATTCTTTCAGTACCATGAGCCAGTTTTCTTCAGTTTCACTTGTGGTAATCATCACACAAATTGGAAATACCCCATTCTGACCATCAATACCAGTTGCACAGAGCATTATACCTTTTAACTTACCATTTAGATGAGCTCCATCTAATCCAATTACCTTTCTACAACCATTCGAAAAACCCTTTATCTGTGCATCATAGGCTAAAATGACAGACTCAAATCTATTATGTTCACCATCTTTGGTCCAACTGAAATCACCAATGCTGTTTGGGTTCAATGAAATGGCAGCTGTGACCAGTTGTGGTGCTTTTGTATAAGAGCTCTCAAAAGTTCCCTTCAACTCTGCTAAAACCAATTTCTCTGTACACACACAAACCAAATATTAGCATTTTACACATACAACAAGTTAGACAAAAAAAAAAAAAAAAACCAAGATGAGAATTAAAACATACTCTTGCATCATTGGCAACCCAATAAGCTATGTCAGTATTCAACTTGGGACTAATGATCTTATTGACTATATGACACGCCTTGTCCACTGATGATCCAACATCCATAGTCTTCAACAGATACTTAGCTACAAATTTTGCATTGCATTTTCTGCTGTGGTTTGGATTGAGATTTTTACAAGTGTGTTTCATGTTACAATCTCTTACTGTGATTGTGCCTTGCTTTGGACACAGTCTTGCATTCACTTTCCATTCACATCCTTGGGAAACTTTGTTCACACAATATGCATAATGTCTAGATCTATCTCCCTTCTTCACTTTAAAATCCCTATGTTTCAACACTGAATATTCCCTTAAATGATCTCTATAAGCTTCTATGGATCCAAAAGCCATACCAGAACTTATTTCCCCAGTTTCAATTTCAGGAATGTTTTCATATATCATTTCCAGTCTTTGTTGTTCCTTTAAATGTTGTCCAAAGTCTTGTTGCCACTTAGTTTCATCCTCTTGGGTGAAATCATATATGGGAACCAAATCTTGTGAAGTTTCATTCACTAGTGGATTCTCCTGTTCATAATAACCACCTAAATTGAAATCTTCATTACAATCATCAGGATCATTACCAATATCTATACCTCTAGCACACGTTGAAACCCAATCTTCATAATTGAACCTTTCTTGTGTTTCTTCATCTTCACTTTCATCTTCATTTTCATCTTCACTTTCACTTTCATCTTCCTTAAACAGAACCTCAGGCCTATAATCAGGGTGACACTCATCTGAATGCACATTAGGTAAATTCATTTGGTCATCATACCCCTGTTCTTGGTTATCTGCAACAAAGGCTTGTATTGGAATATCTTCATACCCCTATTCTTGGTTGTCTGCAACAGATGCTTGTGTTGGAATATGTTGCTGGGCCATATCTTGCTCTTCATTCACAAAATCAATTCTTGTTGGTCTCATATCAGACTTCTTAACATTTTTGTTATCCTGTTTATTAAGTCTTGTAATCCTCCTAACCTCAACCCTTTTACTCACTAATTTCTTCTCCACTGGAGTTATCACCTCAATCATACAACTAACACTACCAACACTAGCAGTATCACAACCAGAACCCCAATGCTCTACTATAGAAATAATATGAGTAATCCACAGTCTTACAAAATTGCTTTTATTTAGTTTTCCATTATTCCAGAATGATTGAAACATTCTTTCTGATTCACACTTATCATATGCATCCCCATTATTAACATCAAATAAAAACAATTCAAGTGATGGATCCATACCCTGTTCATCTACCAATCTTTTCTTCAGTATAGCCATGAACTTGTCACCACTTGTACCAGCTTTACAATCATAACAATAGAAGTCCTTATATGTATTACCTATATCAGTTATCCAGAAATCCCTATCTTGACTACCCATTCTGAAAAAATGAAAATAGGAACCACAGATCAATAATCATAATCAAACTACTAAACTACAAATACAAAAATAAACAAAATAGCAGCAACTTCAAATTATCATGATTAAAAGAGATACGCAGCACCATTATTAAACCCTAATTGTGAATTTTGGTATACCAATCCCTAATATCAGAAAATGAAATTCCCCCAATTTTGGTATAAACCCTAAACTAAGAATATTACATTCCCAATTTTATAAACCCTATTTCTATAAACATAGATTCAGAACAATTGAAAAAAAAACAACAACCTAATTTCAGAAAATGAAATTCCCCTTTTTGTGAACCCTAATTTTACATAGATTCAGAACAACGAATATTGGAGAAACTATATACGAGTCTAAATAACGATCAAAATAAGCCAAATAACCAAAGAATTTAGATGATTTACCTTTTCGAATATTCTCTATCCAGTTCTTCACACCATTAAAACTCAAAGAAAGTATCTCGATCTGTCTCTCTCGAGATCTATTTCTCTCAATCTGTCTCTATCTTGACCTATCTCTCTCGATTTGTATGTTTAGGGTTTAGTTCAGTCTTCTCCCTCCATCTCTCAATCCGTCTCTCTCTGGGAAAAATTCTATGGTTTTCTGTGAATGAAACTCGATGAAGAGAAGATAAGATGGTAAGTACACACGTACGGGATCACACGTGCACTAATATGACACCTGTCCTATGATGACACATGTACGTTTTTATTGGGCCATGTGGCGGCAAATGCCCCGTCATCAAGGATGTATGATAGCCCCTCATCTGTCACCGTTAATTTTCTTCGTGATCTGAATATCACAGGATACGAACACGTGCACAAAATATGATCTCTGATCATTCATTTTACCAAGGGCAAAATCGGAAGTCAACTGGTTGTTGACTAGTCAAAATGCCCCGATTTGACTAAGATTCTCTCTTCTAGTAGTAATGTAACGGATTGGGGCATTTTGACTTTTTTTTTAAACGGCCAGGGCATTTTAACAAGTTGACCATCGAAATTGGGGCATTTTGCCTCTTAGCCCAATAAAAAACAAACCATAATTGATTTGAAGCTAATATTTTGGGATGTATTAATTCCTCATACAAAGTTCGAAAATGCTATATAACCAGCTATTTAACAGCTGATTTCTACGTGTCTGGTGATTTGGCGGAAAGAGATGATTTTTTCTTGCCATGTCATTCGAAAGAAAACAAGAAATAATGTTAACCATATTGTATCTTCGATGTACATCTTCTTTCTCGGAACATACATCTTTCTACTTGCTTCACATTTCATGTCCAAAAAATCTCAAAAGCGTATTAATAACTATGAATCAAACCGATTTCTACCATCTTCCTCTTTCCTCCGCAGTGATGCTTTTTACATCAAACATATCAAATTACACATGAAAATTTAGGGTAATTTAAAACAACCCTTAATCCATTCAGAAATCTTTCAATCGCCGTAGGAAAATGTTTAATCAGACTCGATCAACACTAAATTGATTTGTAGTATTCGAACATTGCATAAATAGGGTGTTTTTTTATTTACTTGGAAGAGTGGAACAACTTACGGTGTGATTGGTTGATTTAAGAAACGATATAAGAGAATCGTTAATCTCTGAAGAAGAAATATCTTTAATGATGATTGAACTCGAATTTCATGAAAAGCTCAATTTTCTCATTACCTCAATGAAAAATATGTGATGTCTTCTGGAAATTCTGGTAGATGTATGTTGATTTGATATCTACCTTCATAACGTGATCATGGTTATATGTGAAGGCATAAGATTCCAAATTAGGGAAAGAAAACAAATGGTTTGAAGATCTAAACCATATATAGCCGAAGAGCAAAAGAGAATTTATCTTCAGAAAACAAAAGATAAAAACATTTTTTTTGTTCTATTTCTGATGACAAGGTTAGGAGGATTGATGACTCATTCCGCCACATTGGATGCCACATAAGATCACATTATTCAGTCACAACGGCTGTTCATCTAGCACGATTGAACAAAGTTCCATATTCCTACTGAGTATGAGGGTATTCCGAAACGTATAATACCACCATCTACTACTTTGAAAATGATCGACGGGTTTTTAGCCATTGAAATTAATATATGCACTCATTTCAACGGTGACAATTTCCTTAGAGCAACTGCAGTGGGCGACTAAACCCATTTATTTGGTCTCTGAACCAGGCGTAGCGGGACGTACCATCGACCAAATACCAGACTAAATGAACAGTGGGCGATTATATTTGGTCGGGGACCAAAGACTAAACCCAAATATAGTCGAGCGTTCATATAATGTTCGCCCCAAAACCAGGCGAACTTAAAGTTTACGCCCCACACCCGGCGGGATATAGTTTACGCCCCACACCAAGCGGGGGTAAAATGTTCGCCCCACCTTTTTTTTTTTTTTTTTGTTGAGGCGAACATATAAAGTTCGCCTGGTGTGGGGCGAACATTATATGTGATCCCCACACCAGGCGGACATTATATGTTCGCCCCCTTTTTTTTTTTTTTTTTTTTTTTAGTCGGGCGGGGATAAAATGTTCGCCCCACACCAGACGAACTTATATGTTCCGCCCATCAAATTTAGTCGGCACCCACTGCGTCACACTGCGGACCAAACTAAAATTTGGTCTTTTTTTTTGGTCTTTGATCTTTGGTAATAGTCGCGCCACTGGAGTTGCTCTTAACAGCATTTTAGTTTATTTTCTTCTGTATACGTATTGAGTCAACGTCGTTGTCAAGTTCCCATGGTCAAATTTCTTGTGCTTGGAGTTTTTTGTTTCGAATTTTTAATTTTGTAAGAAAATTCATTAAACAGTACAGTTGATTAAAACCACACAACACATGGTCTGAAATCTAAAATTGAGCTTGGTTTAGAGGATACTGAATTTTATGGTGCCAATGCACTGATCATCAATTCAAGAAAACTTCTCAATGGCACCTTCTTCAAAATTCAGCATCTACTTCGTCTTCATCTTAATGTTGCATACCTCTGTTTGTATGGCCCAGGTAAGTATGTACGAGAAATGTAAAAGCAATTTCTTGTGTGGAAATCATGTAAACGCAAGTTATCCCTTTTGGGGGGATCATCATAACGGTGATGCTAATTCCCGTCCTGAATACTGTGGGCTTCCAGGTTACAAGCTGGTATGTTCAGATGGAGATGTTGCAGAAATTACAATTTCAGGAGAATCATATCGTGTCTTAGGGATTGATCCAGGAAGCCAATTTATGAGAATTAGAAATAGGGAATTCCTGGATGATGATGATGATGCTTGCCCTGCTAAATATCCGATCAAAGCTTTTGATTCTGACTTGTTCACTGTTGCTCCCGACTTTGAGCAGCTGGCTCTTTACTTCGGTTGTCCTAAATTCAACCTCCCCTTACAATTTAAGTGTGAAATAAATGATACGGTTACACCTGCAAGTGATGCTTATTTTTGGTCCACCATGGCCACTAGTGCTGTGAGTTTTATTCCGGATTTCCCGTCCTGCAACAAAACTGTAATGGTACCAGTTATGAGTGAAGCTCTAGGAGGTCTTATCAGTAATCCGGAGACCCTCCCTGCAGTTTTAAAGCAGGGTTTCAATGTGACTTATGTCACCGCTGAAACTGGAAACAGCCTTGATTTGTGTTTAATTTGCAGTGGTTTTGGTGGAGGAACATGCGGATACAATACTACATCAGGGATCCCGACCTGTTTTTGTCCCGATGGCAGGACCAGAGATGCATGCGGTGGCTCACCTCATGCCGCTGCTGAACCATCTCAGGGTAAGTTGATCTGACTATTGCACACCTGCTACTTGATCCCCTCATACGGGTTGTTGGATTTTTCTTCTTTTTAGTACTGATACTGAGAACCACGTGCATCCAGTGGTGGAACCAGAAAATGAATATTAGGGTGGCTTGAAAACAAATTGGCTTAACTTGGGCTGGCTTAAGCCTTTTGTTTAGGCTTGATTTTTTGTAACCAAACACAATTGCACTACAAAATATTATTTTTCTTAGACTTTGGGCTGGCTTAATGGCTTAAGCCAGCCCAAGTCTCTACATAGAGTCATAGATACACAATTGCGTGCATCTATAATTTCAGAACCTCAGAAGGTAGGTTTTGGACTCTCATATTGTATAGTTTTACCTTTCACAAAATTGGTTAAAAAGACCAAAATCAAAATTTCCTGGGTGAAAAGGAAAGTCAGATTTAGATACTGTTTAAATGGACAAAAATTTAAAAATAGGCAGGATGTAACCAGTTTCATCCTTGTCCATTTTCAAATATTTTTATTTTTTTATTTTACGGGATGCATCCGGTTTCATCCTTACTATTTTTTAAGTTTAAGCCTGGATGAATCCAGTTTCATCCTTGCTATTTTTTATTGTCCATTTCACCCATAAATTTTTTTACTCGTCCATTTGAACCGTGTTTTAATTTTTTTGGACAAATGACCCATTTTCCGTTTAGCTTTTCACAGGAGTTTATCAGCTGAGCGAATGAGAATTAATTATCGTTTTACTCTTTATTTCTGCCAATTTACTTTGCAGTAACTGAAAAATTTATCAGCTAAGACCAATTGTAATATGTAAGATTGTAGGTTTGTCTTATTGTCTAGTTTTAGTAGGATGTGGACTAATCTTATTTTTCATGGCTATGTTTCAGCTCCGAAATCTAGCAGAATGAAAATTATAATAGGTAAAATTCCATAAATCCCATCCCTAGTAGTCGTTCTTATAACATTAACTCCATGTGGTGTATCCGTAACAGAACTCAGTAGCTCTGAGCAATACTAATCTATTCAATTTGATTTTGCTTGCAGGTGTACTGAGTGCATTTGGTGCCGCAGGAATCACGCTCTTTGTTTCCATACGATTGTATTTCTTGAGAGAGAAACGCTCATCACACAATAATTTATCATCCCCAATGTTCTGGAAGGATATAAATAAGAATAATCATCAAAATTTGGAGGATTTCTTGAAAAAAAGAGCTAATTAAATAAAATGAATAATCATCAAAATTTTTTGGAATATGCCCCAAAGTGATTAAATCTATTTATCGTAAAATCTTAACTTTTCTCTAATTTTTTCAAGATTTTTTCGCTAAATATGTTCTGAACCTTGTAAAGGTGTTAATATTGAGTCATATGATTTAGGTATGTTTGGATTAATTTTGGATTTGGAATCTTGGGGCATATCCCCAATGACCGGTCGATTTTTAGGGCATATTGAGTCATAGATTTAGGTATGTATTAATATTTGGGTCTTAAATTTGTCCAATTTAGGTCGTTGACCCGTTAGTCAGTCACGTTTTGTAGTCAAACTGTTAGTTTTTATATTTTCCCGTCCAAGGCGAATCTCATAGAGTGATCACAGATTCACAGTAGTTCACTTGATCATCACAAGAATCTAAGGGGACAACATTGGAGATACCTTGTTCCAGGAAGCATCAAACGATCCACCATCACAGGAATCTAACGGGACTGCAATGAAGATATCTTCTTCCAGGAAGCATCAAAAGACTAGTTTCTGTCAGTGTGTTTAATCAATAATGTGTGATGCGCATTTTTATTGTTTTTGAGTTCATCTTTTTATCAGCTTTACGCTTCTTAGTCATCTTGTTTGTTAGATTTTCAATTACCAAAATAAATGTGGATTTATCCCAAGAAATCAGTAAATAGGAGAGGTTTTGCTGCCATTAAACAAGTTTGCAGCCATTAAAATACATTTGCAGGTTTTGCTGCCATTAAACAAGTTTACAGCCATTAAAATACATTTGCTGTTAATGGTTTGGGGGAATCCTTGGTGGGATTAATGTCTACTCGAGGCTTATGAATGATTAAATATGTCTTGTTTGTGTTGGATATGAATTTCAGGGATTTTGAGAGCACCAGAAGATGATTCATTGTCGGACAACACCATTACGAGATCCTGCCCATGTTCGACAGAAGTCCCCAAACAGATGGAAAACAGCTAAATTATTTAGCCACCGGCAGTTAACAGTTTGACTATTTGACTGCTTTGACTAAGGGTCTACGACCCAAACACGGACAAACTTACGACCCAAACTCTAAATGATACCAAAATCTACGACCCAAATACTAATTAACTCTTGAAGAAACATGAGATACAGAAAAACTTGGCCAAAGAGGCTATGGTTATGTCTTCAAAGGTAAGCTTCATGATGGCCGTCTGGTTGGGGTGAAGGTTTTATTGAGTAATTTAAAAACAAATAACGCTGGTATAGAATTTATCAATGAGGTAGCAAGCATCAGTAGGCCTTCCCATGTTAACATTGTCACCCTACTTGGGTTTTGTTTTGATAAGCGAAAGAAAAGAGCTCTTATCTATGAATTTATGCGCAATGGTTCTCTTGAAAAATTCATCTATGGTGAAAAGCTAGCGACGTCGGTAAAAAGGACATTACCGTTACAATTGAATAAGAATTACATTTATTTTTTATATATTATAATTCTTGTGTAAAACACCTATAGACACAAATGGATTCAAAGATGCGTTTTGACTAGTCTAAAAAATCGCATTTAGTCCTTTTTTTAATTTTCTTCCATAAAACTTGTGTTTGATTGTGTTTTTTAGATTGTACAGTGAAAATATTGTTATAATTCAAGTGTTTTCATCTTTAATACGTCTCTGGCAGGGGATTTTAGTTTAATTTTCTTTATACATATCAACGTTGAAGTCAGGTTCTCGTTGGTGTCTGGGAGGTGGAAATAGTCTAAAGTCAATTCCCTCTTTGACACAAATGGATTTAATGATACATTTTGATTAGTCCAATCAAGCCATCATCACATCATGACGCCACCAAGTGACTTTCTATTATTTTGATTTTGATTCTTCTGTTTTGTAAGGAAATTTAACTTAAAAGAGTAATTCATTTCTCATACTTCTTTTTAGCAGCAAAAAAAAAAGAGTAATTCATTTGACCTTAACACATGGTCCTCTATCTAAATTCAGCTGCCCTGGGAATTATATGTTGCCTATGCTCTAATCATCAATTCAAAAACTTCTTAATGGCATCATCTTCTATATTTAGCATCTTCATCTTCTTGTTGTTCTTAATGCTTCATGTTTGTGAGGCCCAGGAAAGTAGTCGGGAAAGGTACGAGAAATGTAAAAGAAATTTCGCATGTGGAAATGGTGTGAACGTAGGTTTTCCATTCTGGGGAGATCATCATAACGGTGATGCTGATCCCCGGCCTGAATATTGCGGGCTTCCTGGTTACAAGCTGGATTGTTATGATGGGTATACAGCAGAAATAATAATTTCAGAAGAGACGTATCGTGTCTTAGAGATCAACTCACAAAGCCAAGTCATGATTATTGTAAATAAGGATTTCCTGGATGATGATGATGATGATGCTTGCCCAGCTAAATATCCAATCCCAAATTTTAATTCTACCTTGTTCAATTACTCTCTCGATGTGGGTCTGCTGAGTCTTTACTTCGACTGTGCTGATATCGGCAGTTTGGATCAGTATAAATTTAATTGTCAGCTAAACCATACCGGTGCGAGCAGTGATGCTTATTGGTACGTTGGTATTCCTGCTCAGTTTTCTTCATCCTGCAGAAAATATGTAAGCGTACCAGTTATGCGTGCAGCTTTAGGAGACCTTACCACGGAAAAAATCCCTGCAGTTATAAAGCAGGGTTTCAGTGCGTCTTATCTCTCCTCCGTATATGTAAACACCATAGACTTGTGTGAAAATTGCAAAAGTTATGGTGGAGCATGCGGATACAACACTACATCAAGGATCCCAGTATGTTTTTCTGGTACGTTCATATTTCTTTGTTAGCAGACACCTACTACATGATCCTCATCATTAGCGGTAATCAGATCAGCCCTGCGCGACGCACCGGGTTTGGTTGGTGTGAATTTGTCACATTAAAATTAAATAAGTTATGTTGGCCCACCTGCCTTTCGATTTTTCTCAGTCTTTATTCATAAAGTCTAAGTCAACCTAACGTATCAATTGAATTACGTATTCTCCTCTTAAATATTAGTTGAATTAAGTACATAAGTCATAAGTGTTGTCCTCTTAAATATCAAAAAGTCTTGAGGTACCGCATAAAAAAAAGAGAATTTTGATGAAGTATCCCGTTTTTTTGGTACCCACAAAAAAAATACCCCCGATATTTTGAAATTTGTTAAAGTGCCCTCACGGTTAGTTTTTCCATCTAGTGTTAGTTAAGACTAGTTTATTTTACATATTTACCCTTTATTTATTGCCATATTGATTTTCTATATTATTTTTTAGGTTCGTCGAGCCCGGTTCAGGATCGTTAGACCGCTTTCAGGTTCGTTACATCATTTCCCAAAAAGGGTTTATCATTTCAAGTGTTTTGGGGTTTTTGGTTGGTTGAAAATCGACATTCTACAACATTTTTTAGGTTTGTTGAGCCCAGTTCAGGATCGTGACAACGCTTTCAGGTTCGTCGATCCTGGTTCAGGATCGTTACACCGATTTCAGGATCTTCGGATCATTTACCATTCTCACCAAGGAGATGTAATTCGGGGGTAAATAGGACTTTTTATTGGAAAGATAAGCGCCACCTAAGACTTAACCTGGATGGAATTTGTCTTTTGAATAAAACGGGGTACTTTAACAAATTTTAAAAAAGCAGGGGTACTTTTTTTGTGCAATGTGAAAAGTTGGGGTACTTTATCAAAAGCCCCTAAAAAAAATATATAAACCGCACTCTCACATGATTTTTTTTAATAGGTCCCATGACATTCATCCGGGACCCATCATTACCTTATAAGGTTTAACATGTGTACTATGGGGTTAGTTTGGGAAAACCACGGTTTTTGTGTGGTTTTTTGAACGGTACGCGTAGAAGAGCTGCTTAAATATTCTCTTTCTCTCTGCAAGTTGTGCTCTTTCTCTCTCTGGCTCTCTGCCGATTGGAATAAGTCATAACTCGTAAATCGGACCATTTTAAAAACTATGCTCTCTGCCGATTATAATAAATCATAAGTCATTTTATTATCATTATTAACATATCTTTTCATTAACAGATCAATTAACTTTGAATTACCTGAAAATTTATCAGCCAAGAGCAATTGCAATTTGTAACGTGAGCTACCAAGTTATTACTTATTTTCTAGTTTTAGTAGGATGTGGGACTAATCTTGTTTTTCATTGCTATGATTCAGCTTCGACGTCTAACAGAAAGAAGAAAATTTTAACAGGTAAAAATTCATAAAACCCATCTATTGTAATCATAGTTGGTTTTCACAAATTATCGATTAAAATATATTTCGTTAGATTATTACTTATTTTTATAATAACCCAAAATTGGTCAAAAAGACCAAAATCAACAATTCCTGGGTGAAAAAGACACTTATGTTTTGATACTGTTTAAATAGCCAAAAATTAAAAAGATATCTTTTGTTTAAATGGACAAAATTTAAAAATAGGCGGGGATGTAACCGGTTTCATCCTCCCTTCCATTTTCAAATATTTTTTTCTTATTTTTATTTTACACAGGATGCATCCAGTTTCATCATTGCTATTTTTTAAGTATAAGCCAGGATGAATCCAGTTTCATCCTTGATATTTTTTTTGGCTATTTCACCCGTACTATTTTTTACTTGTCCATTTAAACCGTGTTTTAATTTTCTTTGGACAAATGACCCATTTTCTCTTTTTATAACATGAATATATGTGGTACGTGAATTCAGGTTGACAAAAGCGACCTGGCACTGGCAGATGATTGTAGCTCTAATTAACTCATCTCTATCTAAATAGATTTTTTTGGCTTACAGGTGTCGGGAGTGCAGTTGGGGCTATTGGAATCGTCATTCTAGCTATTTTGATACTAATACATTTATTAAGAAAGAAACATTCATTACATGATGGTTTATCATCCCCAAGATTTTGGAAGGACGTAAATCAGAATAATCATCAAAATTTGGAGGCTTTCTTCAAAACCCATGGATCTTTGGCTCCAAAAAGATACAGCTTTAAAGATGTCAAGAAAATGACTAATTCCTTCACAGAAAAACTTGGCCAAGGAGGCTATGGTTCTGTCTTCAAAGGTAAGCTTCATGATGGCCGTCTAGTAGCGGTGAAGGTTTTATTCGACAATTCGAAAAATGACAACACCGGCGTAGAATTCATCAATGAGGTTGCAAGCATCAGTAGGACTTCTCATGTCAACATTGTCACTCTACTTGGGTTTTGTTTTGACAAGCGAAACAAAAGAGCTCTTATCTATGAATTTATGCCTAACGGATCTATTGAAAAATTTATCTTTGGTGAAAATCTGGCCACATCTGGATCAGGTTTTGCGTTTGGATGGGAAAAAATTTACCAAGTCGCGATTGAAATTGCTCGTGGACTTGAGTACTTACACCGTGGTTGTACAACAAGAATTCTACATTTTGACATAAAGCCTCACAACATTCTCTTGGACGAGGACTTTCATGCAAAAATAGCAGATTTTGGACTAGCCAGGCTTTGTTTAGAAAAAGAGAGCTTCATATCTATGTCAGGAGCTAGAGGTACTGCTGGATACATAGCTCCAGAAGTATTCAATAGAAATTTTGGAGGTATTTCTAACAAGTCAGATGTGTATAGTTATGGAATGATGATCCTAGAAATGGTTGGGGGCAGAAAGAACATTGATGTGAAAGTGGGAATAGAGCATCCTTCTCAACTATATTTTCCACACCGGATCTACGATCGTATCAAGCTAAACCAAGATCTTGGGTTGCATGGGATTATGACTGATGAAAGAGAACAGGCTGCCAAGAAGATGATTATTGTGGGTTTGTGGTGCATACAGACGAATCCATTAAGTCGGCCTTCGATGAGTAAAGTGTTGGAAATGTTGGAAGGAAGCCTGGAAACCTTGGAGATTCCACCAAAACCGTTTCTATCATCTCCACCAAGATCACTCCAGCCATCAACTTCTTCTTCAACCAGCGCTCAGAGTCAGACATCATAACATGGAATTACCGGCATAATTCTTGTATGCATAATAGAAACTAGAGTATGTGTAAAATAAGTTGCAATCATATATGCAGATGCGTTTCAATGTACTTCATGGCTTCATAATCATAAATATATGAGCTAGGCATATAATTGGGTTCCATGGTTCTAATATGTCAGCACAAGTAATAATCTGGTCACATCTTCCAGTCAGTCAACAACATAAATCTCGGAAGCAGTTGAAAAAATCCAAACTAAGTCTAGTCTATAACCTTCTCTGACTACTATCTAGGATCTGAACTTATTTCTGTTTATCTAGGATCTGAACTTATTCATGCCGGAAAACAATACCGGCATGGTCTTCATATCAACTGACCATGCCGGCAGTGGACTGATTAATACCAGAAAAATTCAAAACGGAAGTGATGAAGACCATGTCGGAATTGATGAAGACCATATGCCGGAACATGATACCGGCATGCTCGAGAATTTCCTATCAATGCCGGTAGTCAAGTGAAAAAAAAAATCAACATTCTGGATACTTTTCATCCTGTTCCGGCATAGAAATTTAAGCAAAATACTATGCCGGAACATGTACCGGCATGCTCGAAAACTAGATTACCATGCCGGTACCTGTTCAAAACCAAAAAATCAACATTCTGAAGATCAAAACCAGAAAAAAATCGTAAAGAGAGAGCTACGCCCTCTCGTTGGGGCTACGCCCCCCACCCCCCAAACCCCCCCGGATAGTGGCAAACAATTTATGAACATTTCCAACAATTGCCCGCATGGGTTTTTGGTTGAATACCATGCCGGCACCAAGCTTTTTCAAATGCAACAATGGTGGATTCAAAGAAAAAAAATCAATTTTTCAACCTCTTATTAGCGGTAATTCTCTCATCACAATCATCTTCCATTTTCAAAAAAAAAATTCCACTCAAAATTTTTTTTGTCTCTCCTTCTACTCCTCACTCACACAAATTAAAATAAAAACACACACTAATCTATCTCCCAAATACTTAAGTTTTTGTGGAAATTTCTGAGGAACCCAAATTTGGTTCCTCTCTCTTTTATAAACCCATCATTAAGATAGTATATATATGTAGCCCAAAATTTTAAGATCTACGGCTAAGAATAACAACATCTGGATTGATTAATATTTTCATATTTCAACATGACTATATTAACCTTTTTCCATTCGTTTTAAAAAATTCGAAAAAAAAAAATCAGTCAATTGATAATTGATAGGAACGAAATATGGGGGAGACGTTATTTATGGGCATTGTCTAACGAATTCTATGGCCCTAATTTTTTGGATCTAAACAATGTTTCACTCTCTCTAAAAGACTTTCAGTGCGTCTTTCTCTAAAAGACTTTTAATGCACCTCTTTCTCAAAGAGTTTTCTTATGATTTTCTTTATTTGCTCGTGTATATATATAGCTTATGCTGAGAGTAACAAGATGAGGTCTTGATCTCCAACTTTCCACTTTTAAGGCTTTCACTCAACAATTTAGTGTTCTTGACGTTGATTATGAGTGTGCAATTAGCTTTTTCAAAGATGCATACGTTCCCACTTACTCTGTTAAGTCTACATGTGGAAGTAGAAGTAAGTTGCATATCTTCATTAATTCAAAACAGAACTCCTGGTGCGGCTAATTCTTTTCTGTGTATGACTACTAGAAATGAACTCGTGTAAATTATTTTTACAAATGATTATAACTAAAGTTTTCAACAATCGTGCGATTCTTTTTCAACAATATAGTGATGCTTATCACGGGTGAAAACAAGAATTTTCCTGGATCTCTCCTATGTGAAAATTAAAAATTTCCTCGATTACACCTGGCATTTTATGAAAACTAGAATTTTCACAACACTAATCACGGGAAAATTGAAATCTTTACAAAAATTGCACACGTGAAAAATAGAATTTTCTATAAAAATCAGTGAAAATTGGAATGTTCACGAATTTTAGAAAACGGAATTTTCATAAACTAAAAATTAAACCGAAATTCCAAAAAAAATCTCATATATTTTAGAAAGTTATCTCACGGATTAATTTACTGGTGGGTTTGGATATAGAATTTTAAAGGTGGAATTTATGGGTCCAGGGGATTTGGTAGAATTATGTTTCCCTTTGTATGTTTGGTTACCCGAATCCTTGGAATCACGTTTCCTACGGGATTCAGTTTTCCAGCAAATCCTCTATATGGAGTCCGACCCCTCCCCCCCTAAGATTTGCTGGGAAACTTATCAAGGGATTTGTGGACCCACTTTTTTTTAACTCTAAATCCCATATATATGCAATTTTAAGATTTGAGGGTAATGCCAAACGGTACAAAGACTTTATTACAAGAAAATTCTATAAATCCAAAGAATTTTAATTGAGTTACCAAACACACAAGGAATTTACATGAATTCCAGAATTTATAATCCCATGAGATTATAAATTCCTGGAAACGGTGAATTCTGCAAACAAACCCACCATACACTAAATCTCGCACATTTTATGGAGTTATTTTAGGAATTATTGTTTGAGAAAAATTTCACCAAACCTAAAATATTTTAAGGAGGTATTTCAGGGAGTTGTTTGACGGATTATGATTTATCTTTTTTTATTATTATTAATTAAATTAATTTTCTTAATTAAATAGAAGGTTACTTTTGTAAAGAATTCTTGTCATAACTAATTATGGGTTTTCCATATATGTAATCTTATTGGTGGATTTAATAAAGAAAAAAACGAGATTGGGCTAGAAAAAAAGTTCCCCATAAGTTTTTTACTAATTATTATTAACCACTAAATATGATTAGTGAGGGCTAGATTAGGAATTAAAAAAATAATTAGATAAGGGGTGACCCAGCTTTGCTATTTGGATCCCTATTTTGTCTTGTACCTATATCCCCCAATTAGTTTTGATATCCCCCAATTGTGGGTTCATTAATTGCGGTATACCCAATTTCAAGGGGACATGGTATGTCATTATTAAAAAGAGTGATTTTACTTTAATACCCTTGAACTAATTAAATCTTAAACTAAACCCATTTCTTAATTTCATTAACCCTAAAATTAAAAAAACTAAACAACTCTTAATCTTCTCTTCTTCTTCTTCGTCTCAACCAAAGCCATATAAAAATCTTCAACTTTAATTTTCCAAAAAAATTGTTGACTCTACCA
>JAJJWW010017069.1:0-40257 GCA_023531295.1 Papaver armeniacum | reverse complement strand
ACAACATTATTCGCACTCAGAATTGAATCTTTAAAGGTTAAACATTAAACAACCAACAACCAACAACCAACAACATACAAGTATATGTTTATAACTAATTTTGTTAAAAAGATATGTTTTACGGCCTTAAACATCTTAAAATTTCAGAAGACTCCCAAATTCAACCACCATTACATCCCCATCTACTACCACCGACATCAACCCAAGTCTCTTACCATCATTGTCAATTAGATAGCTCACTTCCACCAACACATCATTGCCAACATGACAACTAATACAAAACCACCAATACACACTTGACTACTAGTTGATGGGTGTTGTAAAACACCTAGATTTATATCTATTGTTTATGCTTTCTTTGCGAGTTTCTTGTAAATTATGCATCTTATGTTTGCTTTTGAGTTTATTAGGTGCAATGGAGTCATTTGGAGCGAAAAGGACAAAAAGGTCGATTTACATGCGGTATTTGGAGCAGGCTAGGTTGCACAAGAGGAGTTATGCGGGAAATTAAACTGTCAGTCTCCTAGAACTGACAATTGAACTGAGAGTTAGGTTGTTGGTTTTCTGAAACCGACAAGCCATATATGGACCTGGTAGCCCGTATCCAGCAGAGGGTGCCTTGAGTAATTCTTATTACTACACTCCCTAAAATTCAGAGAATCCATCGGGCAATTATTGTTTCATCTGAAACTGAGAAAGAGAGGAGTACATGGAGGCGGCACCGTATTTCAGAGAGATCAAGAAATTGGAGTTGTGGAAGATGATGATCGAGATGCTGTTTGATGTTGGCTAAAGAATCAATCGAGAAGAACAAGCTAGAGATGGGTGTTTCTGCTGACATCTAGGGTTTGCAATCAGGGATTTGAAATTCGAGAATGAAAGAAGAGATTAAGTAGGGATTGATGGTGATTTTGGGTTGTTAACAGAACAAGGAAATTTGGGTTCAACTTGAATTGGATTGAAGAGAAAAACGACAAGGAAGATGATGTTGGTTCGTGAAATGAAGGAGAAGATGTTCATGTGGCTCTTGATTTGTGAGATTATGAGTTAGGTTTTGATTCTCGAAGTGATTGATTTAGAACTGGTGGGTTTGATTCGATTTGAAGGAGGCGGGATTTGATGCAATTAAAGTTAGTGTTTATGCTTGAAGGGTTAAGAAGATACAAGGAAGAACAAGCCACTGTTGTGATGAGAAAACAGGGAACAAGGTTATGTTGCTGCCATTATTTGATGGAGTAAGGTGAGATGAAGGCGTTGCTGGTGATTTGGAGACTGCAGGTGATGGAAGTATTGTGGTAGTTGAAATTGAGTTTACAAAGTCAGTGAAGCAGAAATTGTGGCTATGGTGTATGTGTTGTTGATGTCAAGAACAAGAAGGTGTTGGTGGATTTGAGATACTACACTCAATTTAAGAAAGAGTTTGATAATTGGTGTAGGCTTGAGAGTGTGTTGCAGTTGCAGATGAGATTTGAGCAAATTAGATGGACTCTGAAGCAATCAAGAATGAAATTTGGCTATGGATTAAGCCTGAGTAAGCTGGGAATTTAGGTTCATTGTTCAGTTGAATATTGCAAGACTTAAGGAAGAATGGGTTGGTTCAATTGGCTGAAATAGATGTAAAACAACCTTGTTGCAGGTATGTGTTGGTCCTGTTAGATGTGTGAACTGCAAGTAGATGTATGTTAGGATGACATTAAAGGGAAGTGGTGAAGAAGTTTGCAGCTGCGAATGCAATTAGATGAGCAGCTAGAGATGAAGCAATGGAATGAATGTATGTTGGAGCTGTGGTTTTGGTTTGAGAAGACAAGAAGGTCAGACGGATTACAATGAAAATGGCCTGTAAGTGTGTTGCTGTGAAGTTTGCAGGATTGAGAAGCTGAATGTATGAGAAGGTCTGAGTTTGCAGGGAGTGTGGCAGAAGTATGGCATAAAGGCAATGCTCAGGGGGACTGAATTGGCGCGATGGAGCTGAGAGATGAGGTCAAAACACTGGCGTTGAAGTCATGTAAGCCAAGGTAGTGGTGGAATTGGAGTTACAAGGAAGTATTACAGCTGAAGTGGTGAACGGTGCTACATGTTAGTATGTTGCAGGTCTGAACTGCAGAAAATGGGAGCTGATATGAAGTTCTGAGACAACAAAGGAGATGGTCTGAGTATGAGGCAGTGATGCTAAGATGGTGCTGGTTGTGTATACGAGACTGCATGTGGTGGTTGTGCTGTTATACATGGAGACAAGGAGATTGCAACTGAGATAGGTGGTTGCCATGGCTGCAGCAGTTGAACTGGAGCAGGAAAGGATTGCAAGGGATTGAATGAATGAGTTGATTCTCTAGATGAATGCTAGGATTTAATACAGAGATGGAGATGAAGCTAGTGATGCTTGTCTCTGCTTTGGAAGTTAATGGGCTTGTGAGCAGTTCTGCCGTGAGTTTGTGGGCTTTTACTGGGCTGGATTTTGAGTTAGAGAACTTAAGATTTTTGCCCAGAGTTATGCAGGCTATATGGCACATATTTGGAAGTCCAGAGAAAGGAAGGGATTGGCTATAAAAGGGTTGAGCGGCTCTCTCATATATCATATCTTTACTTCTACTTTTGTTCTAGGGTTTTACAACATGAAATCTTTTCTCTTTATTCTTGTTATGAACTTCATGAACATGAGCTAGATTATTATTATTGGTTATGGATTACGTTGATTTCACATAACATGAATTTGGGTTTAATGAATTAGTTTTGTCTCATATTTATCGTTTACGATTCTCTGGAAATATAATTATATGATTGACGTGTTATAACATGATTTGATTGATTGTTTTGTCAAGTTGCAAATTGGTAGAACTTTTAATGACATCTATTGCTAGTTTAGGGTTTATTATACGTAAAAGTGATAATCCTTGAATACAAGTAGCACAAATATGATTATAGCTTGTAGTGATACATCCTTGTGATCATATGTGAATCGTGACCTTTATTAAATTGTTTGTGCAATGTATTTCAATTGCATTGATTATCCTAATTTCATGAATCTTATTGCTCCTCGGGAATTAAACTTGATTAGTGTTTTTACACGTTAGGTTGTTTCCTTGGTAGAATTCATATTCGCATCTTTTAATGTGTTTCTTGATGACAAGAGGAAATTAGCGGGATATTCTTGCGATCAAGGTATCCTAGGGCTTTTGATAATGAGAGATTAAATATCAATTCTAGTTATTAAGACAAGAACATGTTAGTGAATGAAAACGAAATCCTTGACCAATACTTTCACATATTTCTGATTTGCTTGTTTATTTTCCTTGTTTTGCTTTTATATTAGTTCACTTTTTACAAATCAGAAAATCCGCCCATTGTTTTACATAGGAAACCGAAACATATTGGCAACCCAAGACCTCACTGTGGGAACGATCCTTTCTTACCCTTGCTATATTATATATTTTGAGTAGTAAGAAAGTGTAATTTATTTTTGACGCATACGACATCGATCACTAGTCACCTTCACCAAATACTTGATGGGAGTTTGATCTCAATTGGAATCATAAAATGGAAGCTAGGTCAAATTTTATATATCTAAACAATGATCATGAATCAAATGATAGATTTGAATTGAAATGAATTTGAAGTAATTAGGTTTTTGAAATTGTAAAAAAATAATAATCTGAAATTGATTTCGAGCTCGGCAAAATAACATCTACGATCAAATTAAATGATTAGATTAGATGATAATTACCTTTGAAATCGTTTTCAATGATGAAATCTTCAAATTTATTTGCTAGAAAAGGTACGACGGTGAAGCTTTAGGTTTTTCAAGTTGAGTCGTACTGAAATATTTGTTTGATTCGTAGATTTATCTTTGGAGATTGAATTTTCAGATGTCGAGATTGAATTTCAGGATTAGTTCTTCTCCCGGGAAGCTGTTTCAACATAGGAAATGGAGAAATAGAAACCAAAATCTGAAGAACTAATATCGCATTTAGCTGATAGGTATTTCTGGCATAAAAAAAGTTAGTTTCGGACTGAATCGTTCAAAAAATTACTAACTCGTTGTAGATTGAGTGAATTTGGACCTCTTAGTACTAGGCTTGAGGGGGAGGACTAAAGAGTCTAAAGCCCAACAACTTTGGGACTAAACGATTATTTCTACTTCTCAATATGGTGTTTTCAATTTCTGTTACATTATGAATATCTCATTATCCTAAGTCTAATCTAAACTTCTTATCATTGTCATTGATCAATATTTTTGGTACTATGATTTTCTGTTCCAAGTTAAATTAGCCATTTCGGTTTTTAACTTAGGTTTTGTCACAATTCAAGTTTAGTCTTTATTCACTGCATCTTTAATATGCCTATCCTATCTATTGTGTATTTTATTCTTGTTGCCAAGAATTCTACATCAATTTTTTTTCTTTTCAAAATTTTCATATGGGTCACATATTGCATAATCAGTTTTTCTTCTCATTAGTTGTTTGGCTTTTCATTCATTATCACTGAATTACAAAGCTAATGATACTCAAACTAGTGTGTTCTTTTCTATCTTGAGTTTCTTCTCATAGTTTATGACTATGGGTATCAAACGATGAAATAATTGGTCTATTTCATTTCAAAAAGTATAATGATTGTTTTTGCTTTTCATCGATCACAAGAAACCAATACTAAATCTGGGTTTCCTCATCGAACATCTAAATTAAGTCTTTTATTTATTAATCCGACACATTTTTGCCTTCAATCGATCAAACTATTTGCATCAGTTGGGCTCTTAAGTCCTAACTAATCATCTATATTCCATATTGTTTTTGGACTTCTTATATTTCCAAAGAATCCTATGCATACCACCATATGAGTAATCTCATTATCAAATCTTTTTTTTTTTGTGTGTGTGAAAAGCATATCATTAGATGAAATTAAGACTCAAAACGAGTCCGAGTTACAATAGTAGTAGAGCCATCTTATAAAGATGTTGTTGTTCCTCTCATATTTTATTTATACGAGTTTGAGAGTTATACATGCCAGCAGATGATGAGTCCAATCATTTCTGAAAACAAAGTCTTTGCAAATTTAGCTAAGGAATTAACAACTTGATTTCCTGTCCTTAGAACAAAACAGAAACCCAAAAAACTTATGCAAGATTTTGCTACTGTTTCTGCTTCCTCCAAAATGTTCCCGACTTCTGAAGATTTACCATTGAGATGATTGAAAAGTCTTTCGTAGTCGCCCTCTATGCTGAAGTGTTTCTTAGCCCAGTAAGCTGCTTGAAGGATGCTTACCGCTTCTGCTTCTTGTGGGTATGAGCTTGTGGAAGGTTCCGCTCTTATTCCTTCGACTTTGCATGTATCATTTCTTAAAATTAAAGCATCAATGAAGTAAGAGAATTCTGAAATCCTAGATGCATCTACATTAATTTTGAGTAAATGAGTAACTGGGGCAGTCCAAGGAGTTTTCGGTTTCTTCTGATGCTTGTTACAATCTATCTGTTGAGGCCTTTTTCTAGACCAATATAAGTTGTGTTTCTGTATTTCTATGGATAATTGAAAGGTTGTTCTAGATTTTTTTTCAAAAACTCTGTTACATCTCTTCTTCCAGATGAACCACATTTTGGTAAGAAGAAGTTCTACTGATATCACCTGATTTGTGTTATGGAACCCATGTTTACATAAGTCAAGAATATTGATTGTTGGGTCGAATTGAATTCTAATAGGGTTAAGTTCTTGTTCCCAACCCGATTTTGCGTATCTACAGTGAAATATAAGATGTTCTGTTGTTTCTAAATCTTCCTCACACATTGAACAAGATGAGTCAATGTCTTTTACTTTTCCATATAACTTTGTGTTAGTGGCCAGAGCATCCTAGATGCATTTTCAAAAGAAGACTTTAATTTTTTGAGAAATCTTTAGTTTCCACAAAGAAGTCCAGAAAGTTTCTGGAAGATTCAAACTAACTATAAGAATGACTTCATATTATTGTTTGGTAAGCCACGTGGATATGCAAAGTGGAATTTCCCCTATGGCAAAATAAAGTTGGCGGACGATGATGATACACACGGCTTGGAAAATACCGCGCGAGCTATCATAACCCGTTGGAGATTTTAAATGAACTACTGGCGGATTAATTAGCCAAGACCACCAACAACTACTTTTCCAAAGGTCGCCGAAAAAACTATTTTCCACCCCAATATATACTACTCAATTTCATCCTCCAAAATACAACACTCCTTCCATCCAATCAATCTTTTCTCAATTTCTCTCAATTTTAATCACTTTTAATTTTCAACCATGGATCCTGATTTTGGTTCTTTTAAGGAAGATATAGAAATGTATGAAACCTTGTATAAAGAAGAGAAAGAAATTTATGCAGAGATTTTGCGTCAAATGGATGAAGACGCAATTGAGGATAGAAGGCGGCGAAATTTTATGTTGTAGTGACATTCAGGGATGATACCACAGCCTTTAGATCCACAAGAAGTTATGATAAGAAGATGGACGTGGCGAGATCAAAATTTCTACCACAAAAAGATGTTGGATGATTATTTTAATCGAATGTATATTTCAGCGTCGATTCCGCATGGTCCGCAACTTGACTCAAAGGATTATTATTGAGCTTTATCAGGTACAACCTTCATTTAATTATCAGTATGATGTACGAAATGTATGAGGTTTAAGTCATGAACAAAAGGTCACGACAAATCTTCCAATACTATGTTATAGGGTACCAGCAGATTCCATAGATGAGTATATTCGTATGTACAAAATAACCACACTTATGTATCTCAAAATGTTTTGCGAAACAATAGTCGAGCATTTTGGTCCAACTTTCTTATGAAAACCTACTCAGATAGATGTTGATAGAATCACTGCCGAAAACATAGCTAGGGTTTTCAATGAATGCTAGGTAGTCTAGATTGCATGCACTGGAAGTGAGAAGTGTTTCTGGTTGAATGTGGGTACTATCCAAAACCAACTGTAATATTGGAAGCTTCGGCTACTTATGATTGTGGGATATGGCATGCTTTTTTGGACTTCTGGGTTCACAAAATGATATTAATATTTTGCATAAATCACCATTGTTTGAAGATATTAAACATGGGTTGGTGCCACACTGTAATTTCACCATCAACGAGCATGAATACACTCAAGGGTATTATTTGGCAGACATGATCTATCCAGAATGTTAAACTTTGGTTCAAGACTATAATTATATAGGCTTTGGACCAACGACTTTGGAGGATATGAAGTATTTTAACACCCAAAAAATAGCTCTGAGAAAGGATGTTGAAAGCGCTATTGTAATTTTGAAAAGGAAGTTCGCCATCATTTTGGGCTGTGTCATTTTTTGATCTTCAAGAAATGAACAAAATTATGCTAACTTGCATAATTCTGCATAACATGGTCAATGAGGAAACCATAGGTGACTCCAGCATGACTAGTTATCCAGACGAACATTTGAGTCCCAGACTTGTAGTTCTCCATGCCGTCTTGCAAGGGAATATAGACTAGCCACTGAAAGAATTCAAAACTGGTGCCTCTATGGACAGCTAAGGAAAGATCTAACTGCGTATCTTTGGGAGACAAGAGAAGTTGAGCGCGGTCGTCAAAACCCAGCCAGTTAGAGGTTTTTTATTTATTTAAATGTTGTTTTATTTCAATTATGTTTTAGTTTATGTACTTTGAAATAAGATGTAATGTAGTGAGACTATTTAAATTAAGTGTAAAGTTAAAAGCTAATACATTTATTTTTACATAAATATTACATTAAAACTAAGTTAAGCTAAACCATCATATTTAGAAGTTAACTACTACGTTTAATTTTGAAATTCAAATGAAAATCAATTACTATATTTAAATTAAAATTAATTACTACATTTAATCTATTCGGCATTCCTTTTCATCTTCTTCCGAGGCATCATCATCTTCATTCTCATTCTCATATCGTCCAGGTCGTGGGTTTTGTTGTTCATTCAGTTGTCATTCCATCTTCTCCACTTTTTCTCCCATGCATAACCTAAGTTGTCGTGAATTCATTACTGAAGCGTTCATGGAAAGTAGTTTGTTCATGTTAAGATTGTAGTGATCTACACTACAATAGGATGATCATGGTTCAATCCTACAGGATCTACGCTGTAGAGATTGGGATAGAACCTCAAGGAGGCGGAAGAGATAAACTCACAAGACAATATTCATTAGATAGCTCCCCAAGGAATTACAGACTCGATACTTATTAGGTTAGAATAATGACACATGTGCCGGGCACGCATATGCTAAACTTACTAACTGCATCCAGACTGACCTTATACATGGGTGCCCTATAAGAATGGGACATGACAAATACCCACCCCTTCAAATTATCCTTGTCCTCAAGGATATGAGTTAAAGAGTTATCTTGAGTGCAGGAGAGAGACCCATTACAATACCAGAACCACCCTGCGAAAAGAAACCCATGTGAGGCCTTTAGACGCTTCACCACTAGGCTCACCAGTCCACCTGACATTTCGCTGCGGCTGTAGTGCACGTCTATGATGTTAGTTACTGATTTAAAATCTACCAGTGAATTTGAATTACTTTCAAACACAGGACGTCGCCGACTGCCACCGATATGTCCACTTTTATCATCAAAAGTAGAATATGTGTGCTTCAGTTGAGTGCAATGAATAAGTACCGGTACACCATCGAGCTGAGTAGCCGGTTCCTCGGTGAGTGCCACAATCTCATCTAGTATAGTAGCATGTATGTGAGCTGATGATAAAAGCACTTCAATATAGCCCAAATTGTCATGTTTCTTCAATTCAGCCAAGGCATGAGTGGAAATATCCCTTTGTCCCTCTTTGAATTTACATCCAGAAGCACTTGGAGCTAAATATAACGATATTACACGACTGACGCTGACATTCATATAATTATCATACCTGATTAGGAGGCGAACTGCTTGAAATATTCGAGCATTTGCAGCTTGTCCCTTTCTCCTTTGTAGCATTATTACCTTGTCATTCGTAGCTAAAGTAACTTGTTTGCAGTCGATCTTTCCGATGCAGAAGTGAATTCCATTACTAGTTACACTGATCCAGCCAACATTTCCCACACTCCCTGAACCTGTAGATTCAACAGGCATTGCCTGAATTCCCACTCCTTTTACAACAAATTCTGACAATCTAAAATTCTTCTCGAGTTTATCTATGAACTCCCATCTCTCTAGTACATAACTGAGCTTAGCATAACAACTTGCTGTAATTTTCCATCTCAAGTAATCATCCCGCATCGATACATTTACAATTTGAATCACCGTGGGCGTGACTTGAAATCTCACAGACTTGTTTGTAATAGTCACCTGACCAAAAAAACTCAAAAGAAGAAGAATTCCTATACCCCAAATGCCTGTAGACAGCCAATTGGTTTCAATAATAGCATCTGGAAGTCCCCACCACTGACTGTGACAAGCAAGATATTGAACAGAATAAAAGTTGGAAAAGACAAGCCCATATGGGTACTGAACTTCCTTTACATTTTGTCGTGAAACTTGAGTGATCTGACAAACTTCATGAGGAGTAATTGGACGCTTACGCTCAACAGAAAACTAATCAGCTTCTAATTGTGAGCATCGACAAAAGAAGCATGAAAAAATACCAAGCTCCAAAGAAACATTTAGTGACACATCTCCATTTTCAATTATAACCATACTAACCTTCAAAGAAGTAATCATAAAAACCCTTGTAGCCGTAGGTAAACCTCGTTGAAGCTGTATACCTCTTTCCCGAATAATATGAAAACTTCCTGAAATTTTAACAATCATCATAAGAGTACATTGTAGGACATGATTGATCACTGAATGAAGCCTTGTACACACCACTGACGTAAAATTACGATCTACCCAGCTAACATTACGCACACTGCACAATTCAGTTGAAGACAACTTGAATTTCCACTTCAAGTATCCCACCACCAGCCGCACCTGTAAGAATTGAATAACCCTGAGTATGAGCTGAATTGATATCATCCACAGGAGAACTGATAGAATACAATTTGAAGAACTCTCCAGACTCATAGAATATAATTTGTACTTCCATCTTAAGAAGTCCACTAAATTTGACACAGTTGGATCATTGGTGACACTGAGTACAAGTTGTATTATCCTTATCCTCCCGTAGTGTCTCATTGTTCAGTACCCTACACACAGCCAATTCTGACAGCTATAATGTTTGTGTTGAATAAAATACAAAGAATGGAGACCAGCTGTGGAAGAATGAAGAGATTTCTTCATTTCTTCATTTCTTCTTCGTTAATAGACGCAGATGTAACCCATGAACTTGATAAGAAGACGCACATCCTTTGAAATCGAAAACAGCTCCCAACAATTGCGAGAATAATCCCTATAGAGTATTCATGGAGTCTAACCAAAATAATAAATGAATTTCATACTTTAATCACTTGGCTAAACCATTCAGTTGCTGGCTTAAAAACGTCTTGAAGAAATCGGATAAAATTAACACCCCAAGACTCAAACTGACAAACCAAAAGCGCCTTAGGAAACACATACTTCAGCTGAAAAAGAAAAAGTTCCTCTTTTGTGTTAAGACGAATCTGCGTTGATCGAATATGAAGACATTTTACGTCCGTGGGTAACCCATTGGTGAGATGCAAAAGTAAGAAATCTGCTTCTATATAATAACTCCACACAATAGTATTATGCATTATAGCAAGCCCTGAACACAACATTGAGAAGAAATTTTTATCAACCCGATTAACATTTCTTACACTACACAAACCAGGTGGAACCCATCCGAACTTCCACCGCAAGTATCCTACCCACAGCAGCATTTTAAGAATCCTAAATACCACAAGCAAGTCATGAATTCCACTTATCTGTGCAAGGAAATCCAACTTGGTAGAACCCCTTATTGACTCAAACCTCATAAAACCATCATCATCCGTAACCCATGGCAGCAACATATGATGAATATAAGTACTAAGGTGCACTCGACAGACCCCATGATATAGGATGTTGTACACATTTAGACCACAGATCGAAAACTTCAGAGCAGTAATAACACAAATATGCTTCTTTTTTTTTTTCTCTTTACATAAAACCCACTCCGAAGTTGCAGCAACAGTTGATTTTCATCCCCATTAGTATCAGGAGTTATACAGCCAGGTAATCGCATAATTGAAATGAAAATCCATACATCAAAAACTAGCTCACAAGATGTAATTGTATCAACATCAAATTTTGAAGTGACGGCAAAATAAAAATACTCTTTAAGAATATCGAACACCTTGCCACGATCATATATCCATCTAGCATAATTCATGACCATGAAGAGACATTCCTCTATCAGTAACTTGTTACTCATCTTACCCATTTTAAGTTGCACGAGAAAATCATCTCTGCCACTGCCCAAATGACAAACTATACTCTCGGCCATTTTAACAAACAGATTCCCATCAACATGAACTTCCGCATAATTAACAAACAAGGGAATTATTGAATCTGTAAACTCCAAATCTGATTTAAACCCAAGGCTAAGAATCAATTTCCCAAAACAATTATGTGGTACCACTACAATTTTACCATGATCAAATATGCTACGAGAATCATCAAAACCCATACAAATATAATTTTGACAATTCAATTTGTTGTGAAGAATGATTAAACTAACCTCAACCACTTGAACGTGATTCTTGTTGTCGATATAACACACTTCATCTTTGCTAATATCCTTAATTTGAAAACTCACAGCATCAATTGAATCATCTTTTGTTTCATTGACAGTGGTGTGAATTGATTTAACTACAGTTGAAACTTCTTTAGCTAGAGAATTCACCTTGTCATACAAATCTTCCTCTTCATCGAAGAAAAAAGAAGGAATCAATTCCACTTCTAAAAATTCATCAACAGCTGAAGAAGCGAATTTCACTCTACGAGGATATAGAAGAGATGGAGCAGTATCCTTAAGGAACAAGATATGTGCCAGCTTCTTCTCTGTCTTGTCTAACCATTTTTTACACTCCAGAAGCCAAGAAGCTCGAATCGGACAATCACGCAACATTAACCACAATTCATACCAGCCACTCCAATAATCCAATTGCTCCCTTGCTATGGATTCCAACTTCATTATAAGAACAATTTTCCCCTTCATTTCGACCCATTTTTCCTCTTGTAAATCCATTTCATCAATTTAGGGTATGAAATTGAAACTCGATAATCATTCACTGCATCAATCTGGTGCCAAGGAAAGACCTAATCTGATACCACTTGTAGTGATCTAAACTACAATAGGATGATCATGGTTCAATCCTACAAGATCTACGCTGTAGAGATTGGGATAGAACCTCAAGGAGGCGGAAGAGATAAACTCACAAGACAATATTTATTAGATAGCTCCCCAAGGAATTACAAACTCGATACTTATTAGGGTAGAATAATGGCACATGTGCCAGACGCATATGCTAAACTTACTAACTACATCCAGACTGACCTTATACATGGGTGCCCTATAAGAATGGGACATGACAAAGATCCTTGTAATGTTTTTCTGGTAAATGACGATTTTTTCGAAGTTGCATTAATGTCATGCCCCGATCTGCTCTTCTATCTTGTTTTACCTGACGCTCGATTTCTTTGTACTCAAAATAATTGAACTCGTTTGAACCTATTTCTGCTGCTTTTTGGGATGCGTCTCTCGCTGCTTTTCTAGCCTTCTGACCCCCTCACCTTCTTCTTTTGACATTGGTATTAACATCCAGATTGGTGTTATTTTTTCATGACTATTTGGAGACCTAGCATGTGGAGATGTATTTTTTTCCAGTGAGGAAACAAATGCACCATTCTGAAAATCCTGCGAAATTGAACCATATGATGTTCTTGATGACACTTGATTACTTTCCAACACGTATGGATTAAATTTGTTAAGTACCCTTAGAATGTTGAAACAATTTTTGTACTAGAAACCACCTTTTTGGGATCCTTTCCACATTTCTTGGTGTTTTCGTCCCACACCTGGTTCACCTTCACCGCTTTTCTTGCATCAGAACATTTGTATGATTAAAGCTACGTATTCAGTAACATCTTTGCTAATTGCATGAAAACGATGAAGCAACTCTTCAGCATCACGAGAATTGATGTTACCGATTTCTTCACGTAATTTTTCAAAAATATATTGATAAAACATATTCTCTATTGCTGGCAACCATTGATTTGATCTACTGTAAAGAATACATAATTGCTACAAATTGATTCATCTTCGTCCATCGTGAACTTGACACCACGAACTCTAGTGGATCTTTTTTTGCATTTGTTGTTGTGATTATTGCGAGGGGGTTTCCATGTTTGCAATAAAAAGGGATTTTTGGAGATTTTCTGATAGTTTGAGATGGTATGAGTAAGTGTGCTTGAAATGAAGGAACAAATTTGAGATGATATGAGATTGAGGGATTTAAAGGTGTAGAATGTGTGAATTGGAATGAGCTGAATTCATAGGGGGAAATAATTATAACCGTTGGAATTTATTCGTTGGTGAGCAGATAAAAAATTCGCGGGTTTAAGTGAACCTCCAGATGATTACCTAGGGACGCGCGACTGTTAAAGAGTCGTGCGGCTTTGGAAAAAGTGTGGTTGTTGGTAGCCAGTTCCTATGGGCATAGCAAACTGGATTATTTGCCAGTTTTGCACCCACTATGGAGCTGGCAAACAAGTAAACTAGCCTGGCTAAGTGGAAAATTTGCTACTTAGCCAGGCCAGGTCAAGTTTCTACCGAGCGGTCGAGTCTCGACCGCCCTATGTAGCAAAAACCGGTAGGTCTACTTGAAAAAGCAGGGGTCTAACAACCACACCCAATATTTCGTTCGACAATCTGAATAGACAAACTCCAATATACTTTCAAGAGAATCAACTAGACAGTCAGACTCAATCTATAGAAAAGTATATCAAATAGTTATATCTCAATTTCTCAATTCAATCTGCAATCAAACAAATAGAAATTTGCGAGCCCGATTGAATAAGAGAAATAACTTGGATGGTATCACAAACCAATATCCAAGTGTCAATCAATTCATCAACAACCCAAAGGTCGGATTCAAGAACTGATTGAACTTAACGCACAACCTGTGATATTTCTATTATATAACAAAATATAATACGGAAAAGAAATAACACATACACAAGAAATTTTGTTAACGAGGAAACCGCAAATGCAGAAAAACCCCGGGACCTAGTCCAGCTTTGAACACCACACTGTATTAAGCCGCTACAGACACTAGCCTACTACCAATGAACTTTGGACTGGAATGTGGTTGAGACCTAATCAATCTCACACTGATCAAGGTACACTTGCGCTCCTTACGTCTCTGAACCCCAACAGGATTATACGCACTTGATTCCCTTAGCCGATCTCACCCACAACCAAGAGTTGCTGCGACCCAAAGTCGAAGACTTGATAAACAAATCTGTCTCACACAAAAAAGTCTATTAGAATAGATAAATCTGTCTCCCACAGAAATACCTATGAGTTTTGTTCCGTCTTTTTATAAATCAAGGTGCACAGGAACCAATTGATAAACCAGACTTATATTTCCGAAGAACAACCTAGTATTATCAATCACCTCACAATAATCTTAATCGTATGGAAGCGAAACAAGATATTGTGGAATCACAAACAATGAGACGAAGATGTTTGTGACTACTTTTAATCTTACCTATCGGAGATAAATCTTACGCAAATTTTAGCAAAGATAATACTCAATCACGATAGTTGAAGTAAGATCAGAATATGCAACTGCAAATAAAATAGTTGGGTATGGCTTCACAATCCCAATGAAGTCTTCAAATCGTTAACCTACGGGTTTCGTGAAAAAACTAAGGTTAAAGGAGAATCGACTCTAGTCGCAACTAGTATCACACAGAAGGTGTGGAGATTAGGTTTCCCAGTTGCTAGAGTCCTCCCTTATATAGTTTTCAAATCAGGGTTTGCAATCTAAGTTACCTTGGTAACAAAGCATTCAATATTCACCGTTGGATGAAAACCTGATTAGACTCAAGCTAATATCTTTCAACCGTTAGATCGAACTTAGCTTGTTATACACAAATGAAATGTACCTTCATTTAGGTTTGAGTAACCGTACCTAAATGTGTACACTAGGTTGGCTCAAAAGTAGTTAACCGAAGTTAGCTATATGAACATTCTTATATCAACCTTATTCATCTTAACCACAACTAGTTCAAATGACTCAAATGAAACTATTTATAGAGTTGTTCAATTGCTATATTCTCATAGAAGTATATAAGAACACAATTGGAGCAAAATCGGTTTGATTCACTCGAATCAATTCATGAACATTATAGCCACGGTTTGCATAGAATGCATTCCTTATTATATAAATATATTAGTTCATGAACAAACCGATTTTAGAACTTTAACCACTCAAGTATGCAAACATGTACGAATACTTAAGTAGCAGGTCTGAGTTTGGGTTCGCCAGTATGCAAACATGTACGCATACTTCCAAACACAGCAGAAATTCCCGAATCCAAACCTTACGCCAGTACGCGTACGGGTATGTGTACTTAGGCACTCGAAATTTCATAACTAACATGTACGCATACGGGTATGCATACTATAGTTCCGGACATGGCTCACATATATGTAAGAACACATACTATGTTTATAATCCAATGATGGTTAAGTTAATTAAACTCTATTTCAATCATTGAAATATTCTTAGAGGATGACAATAGCTGTTTTCACGAACTATTAGCATCAAAGAAATTTTCAAGTGATTGAAATAATCATTACGAAACATTTCAAGTCTACACCAAATGATTTTACCACACAAACCACGTAAGATGTTACTTGGCAATTTTCACTTGATCATGTTTTTACTTTCGTCAAGAATATAAGATGAACTTGGTTGAAGCGAAAGCTTGCCAACACATATTTCGAGAAATATGTAAGCGAGTTAAACTCAACTCGAAATCTCAAATGTGCATAATCGAATACTATATAGCAATACGACTTTTGTCTCAATATAGGAGATAGAGTAGAAATAGAATTTCCAAGTGATAGATGAGTTTTAGTCTCCACATACCTTTTGTTGATGAAGTTCCACAAGCTTTCCTTAGTAGTTCTTTGTCTTCAAATGATGAACATCGTGAAGTCTAATGCTCAACCACAAAATCTGTCCTAGTCCGAGACATCTCTATAAGTAGACTAGAAATCAAGACTTATAGTTTTGATCACTAACATTGACAAACAAGCTTGAGATAGAAACTCTTGCGAGTTTGACCGAGCAGTGCTTGAACAATCTCCCCATTTGTCAATTTTAGTGACAAAACTATCAATACATATGGATTACAAAATAAATAAACTTTGTAGCTTCTCTACCAAATGCTTGATCTCCTTGGTTCTTCAACATTACTCGAAATATTCGTCACTTCCAAGTACTCCAATGATTCTAAATGTTTTCAACTCAGTATCATAGTTGTTGAAGATCCGTAGCAATAACAATGAGAAAAAAGTTGCTCTCAATTATTGTTATACAGTGTCATAGTATTATTACACATCATCAAAGTCCAATTGTATCATAACTTTGACAAAAATACTATGGTGATATGTATCAATCCCCCTTAGTCAATACTTCATCTCACAATGAAAACCACTCCCCCTTACATAATGATTTGTAAACCATATGTATTTGTAGTGTGAACTACACATTAATTCTACCCCTTTTTGTCAATATAAATTGGGAAAGGTACGTAAACTAGTGGGATCCTCATGAAACTTTCAGAGAGATACTTCATGACCAAAAGACAACAACATATCAACTTGTTTCGATGATTTCACATAGTCAAAACTTAGTGTATTCATCAAGGAGTTTATAAAGATACAAGAAAATTCCTACAATATTCCACATCCGTACTCCCCACAAAGATTTGGCAATTAAGCACAAGTTCAATTAAGAACTCTCCCCCATAAAATGTCATTCCCGAAAGAACAACACCACCTTACTTATACAAGAAAATAAGGATTTCTTTGGACATTAACAAGTCACATGAAACATGAATTTGTATCCAAAAATCTCAATTGAATTAACCACAAGGAAAATGATCAATTCAATTGGCCATGGTCAACATAAGAGAACTTACGGAGCCAGCACAAAGACATACACAAAGATGTGGATCAGGGAAAGACCAATACAAATATGGGATTCATTCTATTTTTCAAGGTTCATAATAACATATAATAGACTTAAATAAACAACATATCTTCCATAACAAATTTGCAATATATAAATTTTCACCATAAAGATTAATACCGCAAAAATCATCTTCCAAATAACTTAGAATTTAAATAAATACATCTAAAAAATCATTGCATGATTTAAAAAATACATCTGGCAATAGCTATGTGTACTCACAATAATGGCTATTCCAAACCCTAGTTATCCTTCTTAAAAACACAAGAATAAATTCTCATAAGAAGTTTCCTAGACATTGGGACCTCTGAAAAATTCTTTGTCGTCCCCGAACTCCTTGTCGTCAACAGCCATGGGAACATAGGGTTCATGAAGAAATGAGTCAATTCCAACAAACCTTCTAACTGATGCCGAACCAGGGCCTTCTGAATTTCAAGAGTTCTCAACACAATAGCCTTTATTTGCTGAATCTCCTTCCTTGTTTCCTTCAACTCTGCAAGAACACCAGAAAACTTCTGAGAATTTGAAGGAACAACTCTTGGCTTCTTCACATTCCTTCTTTTTATTTTCAAAGTTGGAGTTTTCCTTCATGATTGATGGATTAAAAATCATATTAATATCTTTTCCATCATAAGACATAATGCTTGGAGTATCCATATACGTACAGAATTGTGAGAGGAAATCACAAGATAATCTCAACAAGCAGTCTTATGATAAAAAGAGTGACAAGAGAAGGAAAAAGGAATGTAGGGTTATGGAACCTTTAAACACACAAGTTCACGCATGAGGTGTGCACAATCTTGTCTCTTTTGACCAGGCACATGAGATAAGAAGCACCAATCAACACAATCAAGTTGTGCTGGGGTGAACAATAATCTGTCCACCATAACCTTTTTGAAGGGAATTCATAGAACCCTGTTTCTCATAAACTTTAGACCGTACCCTTCTCTATAATGGTCTAGTCATTTCTTTGGAAACTAACTTCTTCGAAGATGAGATGAGTTTACATACCTCCGGTGATTTTTGAACAAGTTTGGGCTTGTTTGCTAATTGATTTGCTCTTCGTTGAAGTTTGTTGACGTATCTTATTTTGTGTTTGTACTTGAAACACATTGAGAGTTCATGACCTTTGAGAGAACAATAAGAACATGTCAACATGGAAGATGGTTCAGACACCAGGGATGTGTAAGCAGCTAGACACATAGTGGAGCCTGAAAAATCAGACAGAGAGTTTCCAGTAGAAACAGATAAATCAATTTTTTCTTCCAGAACGGTTGAGGTTTCTTCTGAAAGAATATCAAGATTGATGTATGTATTGCTACAATTATCAAAATCAATATTTTCGCAAAGAAATGCAACACTTGATTTTTCTTCCTCTTTAGAATCATAGTGATCAGACATTTCATCAAGAGTTGCAGCAAGACCTTTGTTCCTAATATATTTTTTACGATTCGGACACTCATTTGAAAAATGACCAAATACTTTACACTTAAAGCACTGTGGCATATCCTCGTCATCAGTTTCGTCAATATCCCTGTTTTTAGGAGGAACACGATTATGAGGTTTAACAGATGACTTAGGTTTATCTCTGGAGAACCGTTTACTTCTCTTCAACATAAGATCTCTAAACTGTCTTGTGATCAAAGAGACTGACTTGTCAAGATCTTCATCTGATGAATCAGCCTCAGAAAGATCATCTTCAGAGATGCAAACACTTTTACTTTTGTCAAGTAATTTAGTGTTCTTTTGTGCTTTAAAAGCAACATCCTTTCCGGATTTGGATGTATGCTCATGATCAAAGATCTTTAACTTCCCAACCAGAGTATTTCTGGAAACAGTTGCAAGGTTATTTCCCTCAACGATGGCATGATTCTTAGAATCGTATCTAGATGGCAACGATCTGAGAATTTTCATCACAATGTCCTTTTCAGGAATAGTCTTACCCAACGCAAAAGATGCATTAACAATTTCAGACACTTTGTGATTAAACTCATCAAATGAATCTTCATCTGCCATATAAAGGTTTTCCCAATAAGAATTTAGGTTTTGAAGCCTAGCTTCTTTTTCACAAGTATTCCCTTCAAATACGGTTTCTAAGATATCCCAAGCATCTTTAGATTTTGTGCAAGTAGTCACATGATGCTGGAGCTCTGGGGTAATGGCATGGATGATAGAATTTAATCTGTCAGAATTTTGTTTTGCAGCAAGAATCTCGGCAGCATCATATTTACCAATATCCTTTGGAACTGTTATATCTCCTTCTGTAACTTTCGGAGGGTCATATCCATTAACCACATAAACCCATGATTGAAAATCACGCGCTTGAAGAAAGGCATGCATAACAATTTTTCACCATAAGTAATTTGAGCCATCGAAGACTTGTGGTACATTTATAAAGATAACACTTCTGTCCATATTCAGATCGCTACAAACACATACTTATAAGGTCTTAAATGTGTTTGCCTGCTCTGATACCAATTGAAAAAGCGGGGGTCTAACAACCATACCCAATATTTCGTTCGACAATTTGAATAGACAAACTCCAATATACTTTCAAGAGAATCAACTAGACAGTCAGACTCAATCTATAGAAAAGTATATCAAAGAGTTATATCTCAATTTCTCAATTCAATATGTAATCAAACAAATAGAAATTTGCGATCCCAATTGAATAATAGAAATAACTTGGACGGTATCACAAACCAATATCAAAGTATCAATCAATTCAATCAACAACCCAAAGGTCGGATTCAAGAACTGATTGAACTTAACGCACAACCTGTGATATTTCTATTATATAACAAAATATAATGCGGAAAAGAAATAACACAGACACCAGAAATTTTGTTAACGAGGAAACCACAAATGCAGAAAAACCACGGGACCTAGTCCAGCTTTGAACACCACATTGTATTAAGCCGCTACAGACACTAGCCTACTACCAGTGAACTTCGGACTGGAATGTAGTTGAGCCCTAACTAATCTCACACTGATCAAGTTACAGTTGCGCTCCTTACGTCTCTGAACCCCAACATGATTCTACGCACTTGATTTCCTTAGTTGATCTCACTCACAACCAAGAGTTGCTACGACCCAAAGTCGAAGACTTGATAAACAAATATGTCTCACACAAAAAAGTCTATTAGAATAGATAAATCTGTTCCCACATAAATACCTATGAGTTTTGTTCCGTCTTTTGATAAATCAAGGTGCACAGGAACCAATTGATAAACGGGACTTATATTCCCGAAGAACAACCTAGTATTATCAATCACCTCACAATAATCTTAATAGTATGGAAGCGAAACAAGATATTGTGGAATCACAAACGATGGGATGAAGATGTTTGTGACTACTTTTAATCTTACCTATCGGAGATAAATCTCAAGCAAATCTTAGCAAAGATAATAGTCAATCACGATAGTAGAAGTAAGATCAGAACACGCAACTATAGAGAAAATAGTTGGGTTTGGCTTCAAAATCCCAATGAAGTCTTCAAGTCGTTAACCTACAGCGTTTCGTGAAAAACCTAAGGTTAAAGAAGAATCAACTCTAGTCGCAACTAGTATCACACATAATGTGTGGGGATTAGGTTTCCCAGTTGCTAGAGTTCTCCCTTATATACTTTTCAAATCAGGGTTTGCAATCTAAGTTACCATGGTAACAAAGAATTCAATATTCATCGTTAGACGAAAACCTGATTAGACTCAAGCTAATATCTTTCAACCGTTAGATCAAACTTAGCTTGTTATACACAAATAAAATGTACATTCATTTAGGTTTTAGTAACCGAACCTAAACAGGTTGGCTCAACAGTAGTTAACCGAAGTTAGCAATAAACAACTGGACTTAAAAATTATGATTGATTATTGCACAACCTGTGATATTTCAATTATATAAACAAAATATAATGCGGAAAAGAAATAACACATACACCAGAAATTTTGTTAACGAGGAAACCGTAAATGCAGAAAAACCCCGGGACCTAGTCCATTCTTGAACACCACACTGTATTAAACCACTACAGACTCTAGCCTACTACAGATTAACTTCAGACTGGAATGTAGTTGAGACCTAACGAAGTATCACACCGATTAAGGTACAGTCGCGTTCATCATTTACGATTTAGCTGTATGAAAGTCTGAATTTTTTCTTCAAATTCCACAATGTAGTATCCTTCTTCCAAAAAGTCTTGGAGTCTGGTAAACTATGCCACTTTACGAAATAATACGTTCTCCTATTAATATTGCGTTGCCCATCAACTAGATCATCAAGTATTCATTGAACTTGCTTATCGAATTGCGATCTGATCACTGGTGGTACAAGCTTCGATTCCTGTCTCTAAGTGTCCAGCAAATCAGGATGATAGTTCTTCAAAAAGTTAACATGAAAAGTGGGGTGCACTTTTAATCGTTCCGGAAAAACGAGTCTGTAAGCCACCTTACCAACTATTTTCATCACTTTAAATGGACCATTGCCTTGAAATTTTCTTCCAAATTTGGGGGGTACCTTCAATAGTACCATATCTCCCATCTTAAACTATACATATCTGCGATGCAAATCAACATATTTCTTTATCCTTTTCACTGCCTTGGATAAGTTATCACGCGCTTGCTCATTCATCTCCGATTTAGACCTTGCATAGTGACATGTTGCTGGACATGAGCTTTTTTATTAGCCTTTGGCACCTCATGAGGGGTCAATGGTTGCTGTCATGTAGGCAACTCAAAAGGACTCATTCCCGTGGATGAACACTTGTGCAAATTGTAAAAAAATTGGGTTGCATCCATCAACGACAACCAATTTCCTTGGCTTGTAGTCACATAATGACGCAAATACTCTTCTAACAATGCATTTATCCTCTCTGTCTGACCATCGGTTTGGGGATGATTGCCACTAGAAAGCTTTAGTTTGGATCCAAGCAATCCAAATAAGGTAGTCCATAATCTGCATGTAAACCGTGAGTCTCTATCACTCACAATATCTTGAGGAAGTCCTTAATACTTCACTACGTTCTTAAAAAACAGATCCGCTGCAACATATATGCATTACAAGAATGTGGACATGAAATAAATATAACATACTTTGAAAAGAGATCAACGAATACCATTATTGAGATAAATCCTTGCACCTTCGGCAACCCATTGATAAAGTTCATCGACAAGCATTTCCACGGTTTTTCTGGAATCGTCAAAGGTTGTAAAAACCCTGCTAAATCTTCCTTTCCATCTTATCCAGTTGACACACTAAGCATGTATTCACATACAAAAGAGATCTTCCATCTTAGTTGGTAGCCACGAATACCATTATTGAGATAAATCCTTGGAGACTCCTTTTTGGGGGAAACGGCATCCCATTGATAAAGTTCAATTTTGGCTTATGCTCGAACTTATAGTCTAACTCGTTAAAAAGTCAAGCCACCTTGCTAGTTTTGGAGAAATCTTTTTTTTGGTTTGTAAAGAAGGTAATGGACACATTGTCTGTCCTTATGATGAAATAATTTCCCAATAGATAATGTCGCCAAGTTCTTAAGAAATGTATCACCGCCAACATCTCCTTTTCATGCACAGTGTATCTCCCTTCAACATCATTAAGCTTACGACTCACGTAAGCTACCGGATGGTCATCTTGCACCAAGACTCCCCCTAGAGCCCTGTCTGAGCATCAGTGGGCACTTCAAATGGTACATCGAAGCTAGGCAAACGGAGAACCGGTTTTGTCGAGACCACTTCCTTTAATGCATCGAGTGACCATTGACGCTTGTTAGTCCATTCCCAAGATTTGTCCTTCCTCAACAAATCTGTCAAAGGGGCTACTTTCTTTGAATAGCCAACTATAAAATGCCTAAAATAGTTTCCTAAACCCAAGAAAGAACGAAGTTCTCCCAACTTCTTTGGCTCAGGACAATCCATAATGGCCTCTACCTTTTTCTGGTCCATATACACTCACCCTTGCGATATCACATGGCAAAGGAAAGTTATCTTGGTCTAGGAAAACTCACAATTTTTCTTATTCACATACAAACTCGCCTCCTTAAGCTTTGCAAACACTTTGCAAAGATGCATCGCATGATCTTCCAAAGTCTCACTGTAAATGACTATATCATCCAAGTACACTACTATGAATCTGTCTATATACACAGAGAATACATTATTCATAAGGTTGCAAAAAGTCGCAGGAGCATTCGTCAAGCCGAATAGCATAACAAGATACTCATAAGAGTCATACTTAGTTACCATTGCTGTCTTTGGTTCATCTTTTTCTGCTATGCGCACTTGGTAATAACCTGAGCGCAAATCCAACTTGGTGAAGAACCTAGCCTTGAATAATTTGTCGAACAATTCTTCCACTAGAGAAATTAGGTACTTGTTCTTCACGGTTAACTTGTACAAGCTATGTAGTCTACACACATACGAAGCGATCCATCTTGCTTCTTTTGGAAACAAACCGGAGCATCAAATAAAGCTTTATACGGTTGTAAATAACTTTGCCTCCGGCGGTTCATAAATATTCTTGCGCATTTCCTCAAGTTCTAGCGGTGACATAAGATATAGTGCTTATGCAGGCGGCCTTTCCCCTGGCACCAACTTTATCATATGATCGATCCAACGCTGTGATGGTAGCGTCTTAGAAAGTTCTGCAGGCATTGTGTCCTGAAATTTTATAAGAATTCAACTATCCCATCTTCAACTTCTACTACCTTTCCTTGTTTGATCTCAACCAACACGTCTAGGAAAGTAGTCAAGCCTTTGCGCATACATTCTTTCACTTAAAACGAAGACAAACATGGCTAAAGTGTCTTGTCTGGTTCACTTTTTCTCACCATGGAGACAAAACATGGGTATTGAGGGTGTTGTATCAATATCCCATTTCTAGGAGAAAGTGGCGACACCTTTGCCGCACAAAAGAAATCCATTCCCAATATAAGGTCATAATCATCCATGACCATCACAAGAAAATCTATTTTTCCTTTTCATTCTCCAACTTGAACTTCCGCATTGCGAAGCTAGCCGCGTTAGTGACTGTTAAGTTCAATGCTAAACCAACGTATGGATGAATAAAGGACTTAGTAGCACCAGTATCATCCATTGACAATACCCACTCTCCATTGATCTTCACATCAAATTTAAAAATCAATACAATTACAAGTTACAACACTGCAAAAGGAAACTTTTGTTGATCATTGTTTCATTACTAAGAACAACCCAAGTCACGGTATAACCTTTTCTAGATTCACTTTACAGGGAAAAAATTACCGTGAAATCCCAAACACTTTTGCTAACAGGATCAATATCACTGGTCGGTCATGTGGCCTAGTAATAATGCGTAACTGTGGCGCATTATCTGCAATATAGCCAAGACAAGAAATGCGTGGCGCATTTCTGAGTTGCAGCTAGGCAAAGGCATGCGCGAAACAAGGTTTGCACATGTCCAAAGATACGAGATTATCATCAAGAGGAGTCAAATGAGTTCGGCACAAAGCCTGTATGCATGTGGCATGCAAGGATACAAGTAAGACCTGCATAAGCACACTTGCATCATTGGTAGAATGATGCACATCGATGATGGCCGTACTTTAGCTGGAGAAAGCCATCATGGCGCGACAAGGCTTGAAACATGTACCAGGCACATGGCCTTGACGGTTACAAGTTAGTTACTTCTTTATGCTTTATAAAAGTTTAGGAACTGCTTCTGTGGATTTAGGAAAGGAGTTAGGCAAGTTGGCACGGTTGGCCAACTGCCTCGTGTAAAGCAAGTTTTTAAATGCTAGTTAGTTATTTGTGTATAGCGTTTTGTAAGGCTATAAAAGTCTGATCTTGTGAAAGTCTGAGTACCCAGAACAATGAGAGTGTGTGTAACCCTAAGTGTGCAGTAATAATAAGGCTTCGACCAAGATTAAAGCTAAGTTACATTGGTTTGTGTATCAAAGCGGAATGTGTATCGATTTGGAAAGCTTGAATGATTATGAGCATAACCTATATTTAGTATGAGCTGAATAGAGTTTCAGTCAAGAAGAAGTGACATTGGCTAAATGAAAATTGGCTGAGACTGTGTTGTGGAGCATAATGTTGTTGTCAGAGTTGGTTGTCGCATTTGCATAGTGCGAATCTGTGACAATTCGGGTATCAGAGCCCTGGTTAGGATCTCTCTGTTCACATTGGATTATAGAAGGCTAATTGAGTTTGTTACTGTTTTTAAATTTGATTTTGTTTCAAGTACACTCTTTTCCTCTTGAATAGACTGACTTGGAGGCTTGTAAGTGAAAGTGGAAGACTAGTTGTAGTAGCCTTCATCTTAGAAAGGAAGAATTGCTTGAATCCTTGATGAATATGCTCTCTCTGAATAAACCCCAATAGTAATACATGTCCTTAAGCCATGAGGTACCTCTAATGATGTTGCGTTGGCGCTGAGTTATATCTAGCTAACAAGTTCACTGAAAATGAAATGTCTGATCGAGTACATTGTGCTAAGTACAATAATGCACCTATTGCACTTAGGTAAGGAGTTTCAGCTCCTAATACTTCTTCGTCATCTTGCTTGGGACGAAATGAATCCTTATTTACATCTATGGTTCGACCAATAGGGTGCACTTTGTCCATATTAAATTTCCTGAGTATCTTATGGACGTATGCAGACTAGTGGATTAATATTGCACAGGCTCGGTGTTCTAGTTCAAGTCCTAGAAAAAACCTAGTTTTCCCAAGATCTTTCATCTCAAATTCAGATTTTGGATAATTTGCGGTTTCTCTTATTTCATCAAGAGTACCTATTATGTTCATATCATCAACATAAACAACTATAATTGCAAATCCTTTCTTTATAAATACACAGAGGCATAACTCATTATTTGTATATTCCTTCCCAATCAAATAATCACTTAGACGAGTATACCACATCCCCCGGATTGCTTTAATCCGTAAAGTGACCGTTTAAACATAATTGAAAATGCACTCCGTGGTTTAGAGTTACTTGATTCGGGCAATGGAAGTCCATCAGGCACTTTCATGTATATCTCCGAGTCAAAATCCCCATAGAGATATGTTGTAACCACATCCATAAGATGCATTTTAAGTTCTTCTGAAACTACCTAACTAACTAAGTAGCGGAACGTGATGACGTACATTACGGGAGAGTATATATATTTCCTCATAATCAAATCCAGGGCGTTGTGAGAAACCTTGCGCCACAAGGCGAGCCCTATATCTTACGGCTTCATTATTCTCATTACGCTTTCTGACAAATACCCATTTATGTCCTACGGGATTTACACCTAGTGGGGTTAGCACTACCGCACCAAATACCCGTATCATTACCAGTGAATTTAAATATTCCTGGATTGCAACTTCCCATTTAGGCCAATCTGCACTTCTTTGACATTCTACAATAGAGCGTGGTTCGATGTCATCGTGCTCAATGGTCTCTTGAGCAACATTGTATGCAAATACATCATCAATCTGCATGGAGGATCTTTCCATAACCACGTATGCATTCTCATAATCCATAAAGATTTCTTTGTTCTCTGAAATAATTTCAAAAATCGGAGCTATCCTCCGGTATTGATTCATCGGAGCGTCCTCCAGTAGTGTGTGGAATAATTTCCACACACTATTAGGTAATTGGTGACCAAATTATGAGCTTTAACTTTGATTGTTAAGAGGAGAAAATCCTCATATGAAGTAGTGGGGATTAATGGGGAAAATTCACATTCTGATACTTGAGCGCAACAAAACACAAAAATCTAGCAAAGTAACCCACTGCTAGTTCAGCTTACCAGCAACTGTAATTTTATTACTGATTTTAATATAGACATTATAACATGAAAACTGACTGACAAGGCCTAACGCGCCATTTTCCACAGCCTTTCTTGTTTCACATCATGGACAAAATTTTTACAATAACTTCAAAAGCAAAAACAAAATATAGCGGAATTTTGGAACGGTGCAAGGAGAGCTTTTCTTCCTGCATCAAAGAGCACCAAAATCCATCCACTAGCACATTGCAGCCATAGTTATATGATCTCGCCTGCCATGCAATAGATTCTTAACAGAACATGTCAAATTCCCCTTCCCTCATAGATTTCCTTAATTTCTGGAAGAAACGGAGGTAATAGTGTGTGTTGTGTCTACAGTACAAACAAGATGATAGTTATTGACTAGGACAAGAACAAAAAGGTTAGATGTTAAACATGATTATAAACACCACCCATGCATACAGAATGATAATGAAGAGAAAATATATAAAGAGAAGCATTTAAACCTCCATCCAGAAGGGGAAAAAAAAAACCTGAAGTACTTTATACAGTCGAAGTGATAGATTTCATGGTGGTCACCACCTATACCTAATAGTATATGGAACTGACATTGTTTTTTCAGTAAAGTTTTTACAAGAAGCTCTCAGAAATAAGATAATCAAAATGACATCAAGCTGAAAAAACAATGTCAGAGAAGAATAAAAAACAGAGAAGAATTAAGCTGAGAAAGCATGTAATACTCAGAGATCTCAACCAAGCACATGTTTCATTTAAAACAACTAGGGCTTGTCCAAATCCAAGACACTTTACTTGACAGTTGAAGTTTTCACGGAGGTAACCAAAACTTAGCTTGATAACAACAAATGACAGGAAGACAATCTAAAAAGAGTACTACATAGACAAACAATACATATCTGGAAAGAGTAATAAAGAACTTGTAAATGTTACTTGAGATATTATTGTATGAAGAGAAGAAGAGATAACTAGTGATCTATTCAATTAGGAAACATAAAAAAATACAAGCAGAGAGAAAAAGCGGTTTACATTATCAGAAAGATTACAAATGAGCAAACCCTGGGTTAGATACTAAACACTAGAATATCTGAGCCACCAAATTATCTAAGATGATGTGCCATAAATGAATGTAAAGAAGAGCATTCTGCAAGACGCGTTTCATTTGTATTGTGGGATGTATAGTGATGTCTTTTCCATTTAGCTTTCATGTTCTTAAGTATAGGTAGCTTTTTTACAGCATCCATCTATTACGAACAAATCCTGAAATAGATAAAATAATATTATTGTCAGTCAGTGCAAAAGTCACACAAATGAATTAACCAAAGTAGACAAACTAACGTTTCTATTTAAAAATGCAAGCAAAATTAACAGATCAAAGTGAAAACACACAACTACAGACTCTTCATTATAACAACAAAGAATCAGATGGGCAAAGTATACTGCAATGTCAGAATATGTTGAAAAGACAATTTACTAACGCCAAGCATTCTCAACCAGAAACCCATATAACAAACAAATCATACAACCCTTTTACGAAATTTGCCGAAATCAAGCATATCACTATCAACATTCTCAAACAGGAAAACGAGTTGCTTTTAACTCGAAAACAAGAACACCAATATTTTACCTCTTTTAAATTTACAGAACTACTGCGTAATTGAAGAATTGCGTAAACATCGACCTAATTTGCATCATAGTTTTGCTATCATGCAAAACTCTGCACATCTCAAAAGCAATAATTTGGAGAAGAAAAAAACCCTAAATTACGTTTATCAGTCAAAAGTGATAGATTTCACGGTGGTCACCAATCACCTAATAGCCTGTGGACACGACATTGCGTTTTCAGCCAAAGTTGTTACTTGTAGCTCCCAGTAATAAGATATCAACATACTCACATACTCAACCCAGCAAAGGTTCCATTTAAACAACAGCCAGACAGAATAGCCAAGAAACTCACTCATTAGAGACCTATAAGTTAAATCCCACATTAATACATTCACAGGTTAACAACTAGTAAAAAACTTTTATCATTGGGTACTGAATGGCAAGTGGGCATGCCATATCATTGGGTTGTAGGCAGCTACATAGATTTTAAATCACCAGAATTTTGTACAATATCAAGTTACCCTATACTGATTCACTTCTACATATGTTCAAGACTGAGTTTTAGTAGTACAGTATCTAATATACCATATATAAGTTACATTCTTCTTACCACATTAAAGGCAACCCATGAATTGATTATTAGATCTAAAAACTATGCAATGTTGCAAAAATGGAAAGTGACTATAAGAACCAACATATGTATGTACGTTTTCAGCTTCGCATCGAGGGAAGTTCCTCCTACCCATTATGTGCTTGGATTTCTGGTGGCTTCTACTCTTGATAAATCAACAATCGAACAAGATCAGGATGCACGAGTCAGAGTTAATTACAGATGACTGTAAAGAAGGTAATTACTGGGTGAACATAACAGAATTATGAATTTACCCGATGCTCCTCCATAGTTCAAAGTTTCGCAAGATCTTTCCACTCCCTGTTGGTTGACACGTTGGGTTTATCTGCAAGATGCCTTTCATTTGTATTGTAGGAGTGTATAGTGATGTCTTTTCCATATATCTTTCTTGTTCTTAAGTATTCCAGAGGAGGTAGTATCTAGTACGAAACATACTGAAAGAGATAGAACAATAAACTTGTCAGTCAGTCAGTGAATAAGTCATACAAATGAATCATGCGGCACACAGAACAAGCAAGCACAATAAACCGTAACCAAAGTAAAGTGAACCAGCGTTTCTACTACGCAAAGGCAAAGCATACTGCAGTATCAGTGTATGTTCCAAGATTCCATTTACTAACAATCAAGCATATCACAATAACCCTTCTCAAACAGGAAAAATGAGTTGTTTTAAACTCAAAATAGAACACCAATCTTTTACCTCTTTTATTAAATTTGCATAATTAGTGCTAATTTAAGAAACTTTAGAATCGCATAAACATAAGATCTAAACATGCACTAATCACAGTAACAGGAGAAGAAAAAAAAAACCCACAAGGACCAAAATTTACAATCACCAACAACCAATCGACTCAAACTCAGTGGGAAATACAAACCATTTCATCCAGACAACGACTTCTTCTAAGTCTTCAGCAAAGCCCATTGCGGTGTTGGAAGATTGTTTGCCACTCTAACAGCAGCGTTGATTGCATCCAAACACCAACTGAAACATTGTTAACCTTTCCGAGCCCGCTCATACTGAGTATTACATACTCAAACAACTTGGATTTTCATTAGTTTTTCTTCCAACGCCTTTCATATCTTATTTTACTATTTGATGGATCGTCCAATAAATTAGATCTATCCACTCATTTCATAAGTCTGCAACTTCAAGTTTGATTTTTAGAAAGGGAAGGCAGAAAAGTTGAAATCGTCGCCCCTCTCTCTCTCCCTCTCTAAAGCTTTACCTTGTTGTATTTAGGGTTAGGGTTTTGGACACCCACTTAAATATATTCCATCTGTACTGTTGTTTTTAGTTTTTACCATTTTACCAAGTGGATAAGGCAAGATATAGAGTCATGACTCACTGTTTGATAAGGTGAAAACTAGGAACTTGGTCTCAAACTGATTAGAGGAGAAAATCCACATTGTAATTTTTTCCTACTTGTGTTGTATATAACTTGACAACCTTGATTCCTAAAACAAAATAGCCCACTGCCAATTTAGCTTATGCCATGACATTGACATAGATATAGCAATGCGAACACTGATAACACGCCACTTGTCGATTTTGTATACCGCAACACAACCATTTTCGACAGCTTTTCTTGCTCAATGGTTTTACAACATAAACTAGAGTTTAACAATAACTTGAAAAGAAAAAAAAAGTCGTAATCTGCAAGGAGAGCTTTTCATTAGGGATCAAAGAGCGCATTTCCTTGATGAATTTGTCGGCTAATCATTTGCCCATGATGAAACAATCATTACGGGTTCAATACTGGTGGCATTTACCATAAAATACTGTTTTTTTAACAACTCCTACTGCCAGCATCAGGTAAACAACTATTTTCTGGACACCAAGCTGTTGCATCTGGATCTTCCTAACCAACAGAGGACGAACTTCCCAAAGAATATCCATGTAGTCGGAGCTGCAGCTAAAGCAAATAGAGTATGCGTTAGAATGCATTATTTTAAAAACAGTTGAATCTGCCAGCAACTTTATTAGAGTGTAAACAAGAACAAACAGAGGGATGGATTAAGATATGTAGATAAGAACAGAAACACAAAACGTTTTGATGCTTCTGGTCTGCAAACTCTATTTTCCTAGTTTACAGTGCGCAAATTATACCTGAATACTAGAAAACGCTTCGATACGGTACGCCGAGAGTATATTTCAGAAAATATAATAGCTATCTAGAGTTGATTGACAGCTAGAGTATAGCACCAGTTCATATTCCACCAAAATGATAAGAACTAAAACAGAGATACTTCGGCTGCTACACAATGAAAGTTGAATACATAGAAACAAGTGGTCAAAGTATTGGAGGAAGAACCAGCTTAACTAAGCATAAAATCACTTTTTCATTGAAATTATGATAGGCACAGAGAATCGCTTTGCAAAAGTCATGTCATTATTGATTCGAACGATTTTGCTCAGCAAATTGACTAATAAAACCAACATAAATCAAACATCGCAGTGAAAACAAAAATGAATTCACAAAGGTCACCAAGAGCATAATTAAATCAGATTACACTCTACTTCTAGTATATGAGATGTCGAGATATACCTTTGTGTTTCAAAGAACCAATTTCTCCTTATATGGAAGGATTTTGGGCGTTCGCAATACTGAAGGCTAAGCAAATGACTTCAACAGCGCTATGACAATCAACTAAGACATGCTGAAGTGTTTCAAATAAACCCATTGAAGATGGTACCATTGCTAACAAACCCTGAACAAATCCAACACCCTTAACAACTTCATCTTTATATTCACCCCCAAATTTCTTCATATGCTGAAGGCTATTATGGACTCATACTCCTTGCAACAGAAAGGCATAACACTTATGCACACTTGACCATTCCGAAAGTATACATTCCAATGTCCCGAAAGAATGAACTACACAACAAACGAACACTTGAAATAATCATTTCCAATATCTTCCGTTACCAATTCCCTGCTTGACTTTGATCATGAGAACGAACCTTCATGCCGTCCACAATTGAATCAAACTGTTTTGCTTAAACACCTCATCCTTCAATCAAATTCACAAATTGAGAGCTTCAGGAACCTCAAATGTTTAAACTTAGAAACCTAAAAGGAAATCACTTTATCCCAAAAAACAGCTAATATAATAAACAGTCAGCAAAATGAAAATTACTGATTTCTGAATAATTCTTTGGATGAAGCACCACAACTGTTGGCAAATTCTTTGTCTTAGACAACACTTCCACAGTTGTTGTGAATTGATCCGCTGTCACACATCCGCAGTCATACATCAACGTTAAACGGAAAAATTGTGAAAGTCTTCTTTCAGGTCTTCCTTCGTCAGAATCCTGAGAACTTTTTGCAAGCTTGTTTACCTTTTATGACCAATTGCACTTGAGATTTAAGGTGTGTATTTCCGAATCCGCTCGTTCCAAGTATGAAATCACTTAAACCCTCTGTATTTTTTTTCTTCCTTCTCTTTGCTTTTAGCTTACTTAGTAACAACATGCTTACTGTCTTAGATTTATTAACTTTACATTCAACCATTCTTAAAACCCTAACTATACAGATCATCAGTTTCTGAATGATGTCTCAAAACACAAAGATCTAATCACTAAATCGAAAACTGTAAGTGAAAAATGAAATTTTCTTGTAAGCCTTAAATTTAGAAGTTATTGCATACCTTAGAAATTTCTTTGAATTTACATAGATCTGAATCGTGGAACCGGAACCCTCTCTGAAGTTTCAGCTTAAGAGGAAAGGTTTCAGCTTAAGAGGAAAGACTCACGGATATCGATACTTCGACTTTTTATCTTAAACAGAGTGAAAAAAGAAAAGTTGAGTAGGGTCCTTTTTCAACGGTATTTAATATTTACCGTACCATTCGTTTCGGAAAAATGATACTTCCTCCATTTTTTGAATTTGGCGTATTTTTAAAGCTTAAAATGAAAAAGTGAAAAGTATCACTTTTCCATAATCAAAGGTAGTATTTTTTATATTTTTTAATTTGTCATTTTTTTTTTCAAACAAAATGTTTTGAAAAACTGTAGATTACTTTACAAGAGATCAAATGAAAATTCTATTGACAATGACACACAAAAGGCCAATGAATCTCAACAAAGGCAAAACTTATTAAAGGTTAACAACTGTATTTAGAGTTATTCTGATAGAACTCAACCTGGAAGTATGAATTAGACATGTACTGTAAGGTTGGCCTCAGTGAGCCTACAGTAGTAACTGGACCAATTCGACTTACTGTAATGCTGCCAAATTACCATCAAATTTAGAACCATTAGTCCCCAGCGTAAATTTCATTTTCCACCATCCACACTGGAAGAGAAGTATAATTTGTAGTTTTATGAAACATATGTGCAACAGAATCACAGGGATACTGGAACTCTGCAACCTAGAATATGCTCGGTATCCATTTACCATATCTATTGATCCTTTGTAGGTACGTCTTCACACTAGACATTAAGGTATGGCCGACATAAAAAGATCAGTTAATAACTCAAAAGAGCACAAACCACTTGATGATAGGAGTAAGAGTAACAAAACAAAAACAAAAAGGAGTGAGAGTAACAATATATCCAGGGATGTGAAACCGGTCAGACTGTCGCACTATACAAAAACAGCTCAAAATGGGAGAAAAAAAAAAAAAATTCAATCAGTTTCTGTATTTTCAGCAGAACCTAGCTTTTGCTTGTTGTACATGGTTGATATATTAAGCGGCATACCCTCGAATGTGCAGAAAAAGTTGGCCACTCGAGCTTTGGTCTTTGTACCTATTGAAAGCAAATGTAGTTCATAAGATTCGTCGGATCAATTTAAATTCACAAATCAATGACTTCAGGCAATTTTTGTAAACAAAAGTTTCAGCAAAAATCCAGGACCCTAGAATTTTATAGTTATTGGTCGAAGCTATATGCATTTTCACAATGAAGTTTTTCCATTTTATACTCAAAGATGAGAGCACAACCCAGATTGACAGATCTGTTTTTTTTTTTTTTTTTGTATTTTCTGATCAGTAATTGAGTGGTTAAATGTAAAAACTAAGGGTGTACACGAGTTTTGACCTTTGGTCGCTGGTTTAAATACAGGAATGATATTATCCTAGCTAGTGAAAACTTGTGATTCACCATTCTGTGGCAGCAGCTTGGAACAAAAATAAAATCTTACCGAAATTGAGTATTCACTAACACATTGCAGCCATAGCTATATGATCTCGCCTGCCATGGATAAATTCTTGACAGAACAGGTCAAACTCCCTTCCCTGATAGCCTCCCTTATTTTCTGGAAGAAACGGAGGTAATAGTGTGTGTTGTGTCTACAGTACAAACAAGAAGCTAGTTATTGACCAGAACAAGGACAAGAGCAGAAAGGTTATAAACACCATCCACGTATACAGAGGGACAAAAAGAGAAAGGATATAGAGAGAAGCATTTACATCTCTAGTAGAATCTGTGCCAGCATTTCGTGAACATTGATCAAGTGATTTATATATGCTCTTGTGTGATTCTTGCATGTATAGCAGTCACAGCCATCAACGATAGGTGATGCATCTTTCCTGGAGTGTTGAAGAAACAACATATCTTAGTAAATATAGCAAGTCATATCACCCAGCTGGGATGATTTTCTCCAGAACAAGAATATGCCACATTAGCTGCTACCTAATGAATTCAATGTTGTAGTCAGATGAATGAGGATTGGAAGTAAAACAACATACGGATTAACTCACCTATAAATTGTAGCTCTTAGGTTTATCTTTGTGTTGTCACTACCAGAGCTATCAATCATATATGAATCAGAAAACTGTCTTTTACTTCTCTCGAGCGGAAAGGTTAGAGCAAAGCCTCCAAGTGTGAGTTGGTAGATATACCTGCATGGCAGCAAGTATTAATGAACTGGAGTTTAACGAAAAGATGAAGAAGGAAGTTGTTGATTTTTATTGAACCACGTACGTCGAATCGAAAAGATCAATTCCGGACGCAACACCCTGTAAAATCTCCTCTGCAGAAAATTAAACAAGACATGACTTTGTTCCATAAGTTAAATTATGCAACTGTAAGACAATTTAAGAAACATTAACAAAGATTAGCGACAACATGTACCTGGAAGTCCCAGTCCACAAATCTGACGCAGTTTTTCTTTTGGCAGATTGTCCTGAAGTTATTGACTATCAACGTTAGCTCTCTAGAAATGATCAAACTGATTACCAAAACATGTAGCTCAAAGCCTCAAACCATGACTGGAAAAGATCATTAACACACATCCTGAAACTAATGAAAGAAGCTAATGATGAACATATATATCTGGTTTGTCATCAAGGGTGGCGCCAGACTCTTGGCTAAGGGGAAGCAAACATTTTCTAGGGGGTGCAAGAAAGTAAAATTGGGCTTAAAATCCCAAAATATTAGAAATATTAGGCTTAGGAGCCAGTTGGGATGGGTGTGCAGCTTGCTTTGAACTGGCTTACACTGTCCTGAAGTCTATTAACTCAGATTGCCAATCAAACAATTAACCTGTTGTGATGATTGAAGTAGAGCGTTATATTGCCATAACGAAGTAAGGGAAAGGAAGAAAAAAACTAAGAAAACGGACGTTATTTGTGCTATTTTGGTAAAAACAGTTGCTATGGCCATTTTTACCATTATTGGGTGTTCCAGATCGTTCTTCAGAACAACAGGAGACCATTGCTGTTATAACAGTCGTTCTTCAAACACTGACCTGTTGCAGTCAACTCAACTTCACTTCTTCTTTACTGACAGATACTAACTGAACCTCTTACGCCTGCTCGAATTAGATTGTAGATTCTAGACAATAGGTCAACTAGCTCATGTCTCTTTCTTCCAAAATCCTTATGTTTCTACTTCCGAGTTCTCAAATCTATTATTCCCCTTATTTACAACCTGATTTCTCACTTAGGCAACTTTGCTACACATACTGAGTTCTTACAACACACTATTAGCAAACAAGTATAGAGTTTTATATTATATTAACACTCCTTGGAAGCGAGTCAAATGCCGAGGCCCATGAGCTTGGTCTTGCTGCTCTGGAACATGATTCACTTAAGTGAAAGGAAAAAATACATAAACTATGCTGTATGATTTCCTTCTCTATTATATAATATTGTGTTTGTAGAGGATAAATATGTAAATGAGTGAAGAAACTTGAAATCGTTTAGCAAAGAATTAGCAACTCACAACAACTGCATTCAAGAGAGCAGGGCGCTCATCCATGCTGTCTCCGAGCCCAAAACCTCCAATCCAAAACCCTGCAGAATCACGTGTTTCCCTAAACATTTCAGCGAGACTAAATTGACAGTGACGAGAAACCAAACAAATAATTGACTAGCGGCACCAGCCAATATAGTGATGTTAAAATCATAGGATTCAGCACATTGATCCGATTCTAACGTAAAAGTATTTTTCTATTGAATCTTATGATTCCTTTTTAGTCTTTAAAGACTTTCGATCTTTTTCTTCATTTTGTTTGTTTGTTTATGGTTGTGTTATCTAACTGCGGGTTCCTGGTTCCCATGATACCCAACCAAGGTACATCCAAATGTGAACTAACTGCCACAAGTTTTCACTTATTAACAAAATCAAGTAGCCTATACATTAAAATTTTATGAGGTGTCTTTACTCTGCATCTGCAAGTTTCGATGTGCTGTGCCTGTAAATACAGTGTAAAAGGAAATACAAATCTAAAACCATGACTTAATTTACCTGACACATTTTCGCTTTTGTTACTTCCTGAGCACATCGAATGCGCTCGTCAACATTAGATCCTCCAACAATAGCTCCCAAAACTGAGGTTCCACGGGCCTACATTGCATATAGTAATCGTCATTAGATGGAGTTTCACGACACCAGACCCCACACAGAACCTTAAAATGAATAAATGATATATACAGGGAAAACATATACATCACCGACTTGGTCTAAGGAAATGCATTCGTCAAGCCAACGTAGTTCGATCCACCGAAGTCTTGTTCCTACTCTCAGATGTATAAGCAGGCACTTCATCTGCCAGACTGGCCCATACGTTAGGTTTCAAGGATGAAACCATTTCTGCATATTCAGAAGGTTTAATCTGTGAACATAATTGAGATAGGTATTGTTGAATAAATTTAATGAAAATGCCAATTAACAAAGTGCAAAAATTGAAGATAATGTACCCTTGACTTCAAAAGGAATCAAGTATATATGTGGCTATATGTATATGAATATATAGAGAGTAATAGATATATTACAGGATAGGCGGTCACAAGGTGTCTCAAAAGAAGTTTAACTTTGGTCTGCCTCAGCAACCGGGAAGACATACCATAGAATCCTTGGGAGCAGAGAACCCATACTTTTTGCAGACCTACCAGCTCATGCAATCCCCCAATGTTTGATATAGTTTTACGTGAAGCGCTTCAAACTGCAGAGTTTCCAAACCATACATGAGCAAAGTCAACAAAATCCTTACTGGCTAAATATATAATTACTAGGTTACTGGTGTTAAAATCAATTCAACCCCGACAAGAGAGAAGACATTTAGAACCATACAACACATTTACAGCAACAATTTTTACTACTAACAACAGGTACACTGATTGGTTCAAACCTAAAACTTCTATTGAAAACTAAGTCACTTCATACAATCCATCTCTAAGGTTGTACTGGAATACTCCCAAAGTCCAATAGTGATTAAAATTCACAAAGCAAAACCTCTTAAAATATATGACTGATAACAGAGATTGATTAATTTTAAACTAAATTTGCTTTAAAAGGAGAATCATGTAAAAGAAATTATCAACAACACATTAAGAAAAAATAAAATAAATAATCACACCATTCAGGTAAACCTCACTGAAGCAAAACAACAAGCACTTATGCAAGAACAGAAAAATCATAGATTTTACACTATAAATCACAAATTAAACTCAGTAAAACTACTATTTGTAGAGATGGAGAGGTGGGTTTTGAGCCACTTACAAGTGCATAGGACTAACATGAAGAAGATGAGAATCAGGTGAAGGTAGAGAAAGAAAGATCAGGAGCAATGAAAACGGGTAATCCTTTATAGTAAAAGAAGCGAAAGGTGTCTCTATTGCAATGGACAGTTGCTCAGTTGAGAATTCTGTCCATGCTTCTCCTCCATTACTCCATGCTTTCACTGCAATTTCATACTTTCTTCCTTTTTTCTTTTTCTGTTTTCTTCCCTGTGAGTGTGTAAACCCCCAGAGGTTCTATTAAAATTTTTTTTTTTGGATGTTTTTAACGCGCCGTTCTAGGGCATATGTCTGTTACCTCCTATTTAGGATGGTCTATGTTTAGAAGCTCTCTATGAGCAGACCGACCGAAGTAAGACTAGTGTATAAAAACCAGGCTAAATTGGGGCTGTGTTGAAAGTGAATTACTTCTAACCAACCTAAAGAAAAGTATATGGGGTGTCTAAAAGATGGTAAAAATACTAAATTAACCCTTAAAGAAAATTTAATTATTCTAACACAAATTCAAATACAAAACAAAATTAGTCATAAAAACCTCTACAGACCAAACTTGTGGTACAAAAGAACGCAAAATTGGGGATAAGAAAATGACAAAAAATGATCCATATATCAATTTAGTCACCTTTATCTAAGCATTTTTTAAACTAATCTACCCCTCACTAATCGGGTTTAGTGGTTAATAATAATTAGTAAAAATCTTAAGTATTTGTTAAATGATTAGTGTGTATTTGTATTTGAAGTAATGAGATGAGAGGAAAGATGGAAAAAAAAATTTGAGAGGGAACTTTTTTTTTGCAGCCGGAGATGATTGTGAAGAAGAATAACTCTTAGGTTGAAAATTTGATTTTTTTCTTTGAATCCACCATTGTTGGATAAAAATCCACAATCTGGTGCATGATAGTATTCAACCAAAAACCATGTCAGGCATTTGTTGAAATTTCATAAATTGTTTGCCACAATTATCCTAAAAGTAAAGTGTTTGTGGTTTGATCTTTCAAAACCTATTTTTTCCGCCTTAATCGATTCTACTTAAAGCATGATTATCCGATTTTCGAGCATCACCGGAACTACTTAGTATGGTTTTAGAAACTTCTATCTTAGCAACATGATGAAAAATATAAACTTCAATTTTTTTTTTCATCACTACATGGCATTGATAGATTTCTATCGAGCATGCTCAAGCACCATTTTCCGCGTGGTTCTTCACCAATTCCGGCATGGTCTTCATCACTTCGGCGATGTAAAAAATATTCCGTTTTGAGTTTTTTCGGTTTTAATCAGTCCACTTCCACACAAGTAGTTAATTCTCGAGCATCGCCAGCAGCGATTTCCGGCATAGTATGTTGCTTAATTTTCTATGCCGGCACATGATGAAAAGTATCCAGGAAACTTCAAAATTTTTTTTCACTTGACTACCGGCATTGATAGATTTCCAATGAGCATGCCGGTACTTAGTTACTTGACATTGAATGTTAGTTACCAACCATGCCAGCACTCAGCTTCAGGCATGGTCTTCATCAATTCCGGCATGGTCTTCATCACTTGCGGATGATCTTCATCACTTCCGAATTAAAAAAAATCGTTTCCAAAGTGAGGAGCCGTGAGAGAAGGAGAAGAGAATTTGAAAGAGAGTGGGGAGAGTTTAGAATTTGAAAGAATGGGGAATATTTGGGTTTCAAATCTCAACCCCGAAAGTGATTAATAAGAAGTGGAGATGGAATGGGATATGATTTGTTTTTTGATTTTAAGTTTTTTAATTTTTATTTTTGAGGAAGAAATTATTTTAGTATTTTCATACCCAAAAGTCACCTGTGGAATACATGGGTTGGGAGAAGTAATCAATATCCCAATTTCATGTTCTACAAAAACCCCACTCAAATGTTGATTCATTAAAACTCCATCTTAAAATAAATTGATACAAAAACTCCAAATTTTAAAAAATTGATACAAAAACCTCAAATTTCAAAATTGGTTTCATCAAATTTTATGATGAACCAAAATTGGTTTCAAATCAAATTTTATGGTGAAACCAAATTTTGGTTTCATCAAAATTTTGTTTTTTGGGTTTTGTGTTACTTTTGTTTTTTGTTTTTTTGGATGAAATAGTGACACCTTTGGGGTTATAACTC